>OY856186.1:101760196-101860155 GCA_963693315.1 Diogma glabrata | reverse complement strand
TGCCACCCTATTTATTTTTATAATAAAAAAATTGTTTATTTGGTGTATAGCCTATTTAATTAACAAATATTTTAACAAAAATATTTTACATAAAAAACTTTGACCGGTTTCGACGCTTATCGCATCATTTTCAAAAAGTTGAATATGAAACGCAGAATTTTAATAGAAAAAATTTTAAAACAAAGAAAAAATTGAAAAATAAAACTTTACCGAAAAACTAAACGCTACTTTGATTTTTGCTGTCATATGATTTAATTTATGATTGAGTTATAAAAATTATGAATGTAGTTTGAATCTGTTTGTTTATTTCGTCGCCTTAATAATGAAATAACGTATGCCATATATACGTTGTTATTATATAATGGGTGCGCTGCATTCCCCATAAGGATGTCTATAGAGTGGCATTTTAACATTTTCCAATTATTTTATAACTGGGGGTGAAAATTAATATATTGTTAATTAACGTACATGCAAATTTGAATTTGGTTAAATATTGAAACAGAGTAAATGCATGTACGATATTTCAATTCCTACAGGATAATAACTTGGGTAAAATCAGTGTCGTATATATTACATACATTACGATCGCCACACGAAATGGTAAATCTAAAATATTGTATAAGCATCATTCATGACTACATGATATGGCGGTGCATATAAATAAAAAATTGTAAAAATATCATGCGTTATTTCAATAATAATCAGTTTTAGGCTTAATGGAAGTACATGCAAAATAAAATAACGTATGTGAAATTTGAAATAACGTATAAGGTACCTGATTGACTTTTCACCTCTTTTTAGGTAGAAAAGCCAGCAGGTACCAATGTGAAATTTTAATATGTTGTGGAGAAATTAGTCAAGATTAATTAGTATAAATTTTTTTTCCAATATCTTTATTCATTCAATAGTGCTGCCGAGTTTACGAAAATCAGAAAATCGAAAAATCTTTAAACCCAATTATCTCGCAACTACACTTTTGCGAATACGTTGTTTCATTATTAAAGCGACGATTTAAGGAGTTAGGACTTTTTTTAATGTAGAGCATTTCCAACATTTGTAATTTGTTAAAATTATTCTCCCTCTCTAAAATTCTAACATTGTCCATAGTTATAATATGTTTAGCTGATCTTAAATGCATAGACAAAGCGCTAACATCACTATCGTTATTTAATGAGGCATCTTTATTATGTTGATAAATCCGTTTGCTTAAAAGTTGAGTAGTACGGCCAGTATAAGTTGCAGGACAATCACAAAAAGTTTGGTAAACAACATTACTTAAAAACTGTTTTTGAATTTTATCTTGTAGACTGGAAAAAAATTGATTTTGAAAATTTAAGCACGATAAACCAACAGTATTAATATCGTATTGTTTTAACAAGCAGCTAATTTTTTCAAATAAATTTTTGACATATGGAATCGAAACAAATTTCTTTTTTCTTTCTTCAGAAAATTTAATTTTAACATTTTATCTGTTTATAACAATAGGAATTTGTTAATAACTTTAGTTGAAAATATTTATTTTTAAAAATTCCATCTTTTAACTTTCAAATAAAGGAAAGAAAAATCTTCTATCTTCTATAAAACCGAAGTTATGAATTTTTGAAAATAAGTCTTCAAGACGAAAATCACGAAATTCTCGAAATTTAGAACAGCTCTATTTTCTATCCAAATGTTTTGGATAGAAAACCCCTAAAAAAAATTTCAGCCAAATCAAAAATGGGTTGGTCAGAAAGGTGTTCGGTTTATAAAAGAATTACCCATATATATATACCCGACAAACAATTTCACTATTTGCAACCGTAAAAAGACCGAAATGTTACCGGTGACTGTTATCTGGCACAAATGGTAACGTAACTGATTTGTTACCGTATTTTGGTCAGACAATGGACGGTAACGGTTACCGAACGAGGACCGTGTCGGTTACATTTTAGTTTGTTTTATGTTCGTTTTATTTGTTTTGTGTTCGTAATTCTCCTTCGTCATATTTAAAGAAAAAGTTTTTGTTTTCCGCGGTTACATTGGGACTGTAGAGGTACTGTTGGTTACAAAATGTTTGTCGGTTATATATATATATATATATATATATATATATATATATATATATATATATATATATATATATATATATATATATATATATATATATATATATATATATATATATATATATATATATATATATATATATATATATATATATATATATATATATTTATGGGTTTTTGGTGAATTTTCCAAAGGTAAAACCCCTTACACTCATCGACAAAATAGCATTTGGTATAACATTTTGGTATGGAAATCATGAAATATTTCAAGATCAAAATACTTATTTAGTATTGTCTGATGTTTAAAACTTAAAATTTATCTCAATAAAAATCATGTAAAGGAATACTTATTAAAAACATTTTTAAAACATTACAAAATACTACTGAAACAAACCAAAATATTCGTTGTTTCATCTAGTTGCGTGCAACTTCCAAGTTTGCTACTCCAAATTTCGGATGGTTTTGTTGTATTGAAGAGCCATTGTTCTTCGCCGTACGTAACAACTCTTGCTCCACCAAAACGCGTCTCTCTGCTTTCTTACCTTAGTAATTGGGCAGCTGACTCCGAACTCCTTGCTAATTGCCAGTTTTACGTCCGCTACAGCTTATTCCAGCGCAATATAGTATTTTAATGCCCAACTAACCGTTACTTTCTTTATGGCTCTCCTCAAATTGGTCTCACCTGGTTTTTCTGATGTTCCGAATCAAGAGTGATTCCTTTTTGTATTATTCAGCTCCAACAGAATCGGTTTATGTCCGACCGGAAGGCTCGTTTGAGACTCTTTAATTCTTTATGAACTGTGCTACACTGCACCGAAAGTACCTGCTGATAGGTAAGGTAAGCTGAACACTTCCATGACCTTGAGATAAAGTGGGTGAGTTAAAAAAGTTGAACACGCTTAGGTTGAACACTTAGTTAGTTGAACACTAAATATTCAAACTGAAGAAACTCATCTAATCTGGCTTATGTCCGTCCTAACCCATGGTTCTTTGTGACCATTTGCATCACACACGATGAAAATAGGCCACTCCTTCTTGTTGGACCATTCCACAACGCTCTGTACCTCAGCGGACGGTATATTCACCCCGTTTCCTGAGCAATAGGTAAATAGTGGTGAATGTCCCGCGTCTGATGGTAGTTGATATGGCCACCACGTCCCATGGTAAGAAAATCTGAAAGACAAAAGTAAATAGTTTTTATCCTAATGATAATGCAAGCTCTAATTAAGTTGGCATTAGTATCAGATATTACCTTCCCATTGCTATTTGGTAAACCTCTCACCCGGGTTTTGCTATGTTGTACTGCCGCCACTTTTAGATGTTGTCGGAGAAGGGCGAAACTGCACCTCCATCAAACAACACACTCCTCTCATGCTCAGTCCCTAATGTTACTTCAATTCTCTGCAAGAGCATCAACTTCTCCTATTACCATATTTCTATCACACTAGATGCCATTATGGTTGAGACTGCCCCTTGGGCATTGGTTGTATTTGATTTGAAGTATCTCGTATCCTTCGTATCCCTGCTGAGCCTCATCGACAATAACTTTATCCACCGGTAGTTAAGGAAGTTCACTACCCCCAATGATGCTGTATTATCCATGTTGTCTGTTCTCTGTAATGATTCAATTTTTATAAAATAACTTCTACGACGTAAAAAGAATCCCTTCTCTCTCAAATGAAGAATTGAACTAAATTTTTGACAAAGGATGTGTTCTGCCATATGTCTTATTTTTATATTTTTGAATTATAATGCTAAATTGTTCAGCTTTTTTTCTTTAATAATAAATTCCAAAACCGTTATGTAAAAGTAAAACGGACAAGTTTATTAGTTCTTGAGAAACTGATAGTCTATTATAGTTTTGAAAAGCGTAACGCTTGACATGATTCCCACAAAAAACTTTAGATCAACGCTCATTTTAAGTTTAACTTTAAGCGTTCAAATTCAATTTTTTCATTTTCTTCAAAACAGCATCAAACTTTCGGTATAACATATTAAACTCTTGCTTCCGTAAAGGAGAAACTAGCTCCAATTGACTGAAGTATTATGATTTACAATTCCTCTTCGATAACAAACTTCTCGTAACGATTTATACTTCCTCTTAGCCTCCATATTAACTTACCCACATGCAAAATACCAATTAAAATATTTAAAAGCAAAAAATACTAAAAAGTTTAAATTATTACCATAATTAACCAAATCAAAATTTTAATGTCATATTTAACAAGTAATACAGCATTTTATTAAATAAAATTATACGATTAATTTATATTCAATCAATATTAATTATATTTTATGGACATAAGTTAAGTATATATCTGTGTAGTTAGTTATATTAAAGTTTTACAATCTTTTGTTGTTTCGTAAGACAGCCGCAATTCTCATCACTTTTCTTACTTATGGTTATAACATTTTCATTGCTGAATAAAAAAAATTTAATTTTCCTTCTGTTATTTCAGTTTAATCACTGTCATCTGTTTCAGTTGAACAATCCATTAAAGTATTTTATTGTTTTATACGAAATTTAGATACGTAATTATTTAATAAAAATGTTTTTAATATTAATTACTAAAGGTGGATAAAAGTCAAGCAGGCAATGTGATAAAATTTTTAGAAAAGAGAACAACTAATGATGTAACAAAAAACTTCGGTTATCATGATATAATATAAAGATATTTCCCTTACTGTCTTATAAACGAATTAGAAGGACATCGCTTGATTTTGGGAAACAATCTGTATACAAATTTTGTAAAAAAAACGCAATCACGTTTGTTGATTTGTAATTTTTTTATTTACGTGTCTGACAACCCCACGTACTCCAGTTTCTGCTATTGTCATAGGAATTAATATGAGACATCACATATCACTAGCAAGAGCAGTGAGATATCACTAGCAAAGATGATATCTAAGAAGTGCTCACGGATAAACTGTGTTCAGTCAACGATAGCACCCTCAATATTTGTTATGGAATATTCCTTAATGATAGTACGCTATTACATGCTCGGCAAAACGAGCCTTCATATAACTCAATATATGAGATTTAATCATTGAGGAAGACATTGCGTCATATAATCAAGGAATATGCAACTAACTGGATTATTAGCATCCCAATTTTAGTTTTGTTCTTGCAATTTTTTTTAAAAATTTGCTTTTCTCGAAAAATTTGCGAACATTAATTTTCTTATGAACTTAAATTTGCACGTTTTTAATTTCATATAACATATTATATATATAATATATTGATAAGGATCCAATCAAAGATGACTTTAACACGTATAGGGATCTGCAAAGACAAACAGAGAGCCTTCTCAGCATATTATTAGAGGGAAAAAATAAGAGAGAGTAACCAATTTTCAACAAACGATTTCATCAACACCTGGAATAGGCTATCCGATAATAATGACTTGAGCTTAACTGATTTTGCACAAAAAAACTCTGCATTAAGTCTTAAGAATCTGAAAATCTTCTGCGTGACCATCAAAATCTTCAATTATGTTATAAAAAAGTATTGCGACGCTAATGCATAAACTAACTTCACCACAGCTCCGGAAACAAAATGTTCTGGATATATCGTGAGCTAAGATCCATAAAACACTTCAATTAATGGCAAACCGATCTTAGAGATTTCGCGTAGTTTTAATTATAAAACATTAACGAAAGCTGTAGTATCCCAACAGACATAAATTCTGTGGTACAGATATAAAAAGTAAAGAAATTTTTACCAGAAGTGACCAAACGGAAGTTGGAATGCAGAACTGTAACAAATCATACTCTATATACCTAGTATATAGATTATGATATAACCTATAAAACCATGTATACTTATAGTTTAATCAAAATCAATTATCAGGACTGGTGTTAGTGAAGTTTCAATAAACCGCTGTTCGGGAAGCCCACTCTTATCCTATTATCGTCCAAAAACTAATAAGTTCTTTGTCATTCAAATCTCCATTTTTTGTCAAAGTATCAATAAAATTAATTAATGAACGCAGTCTGTGTATGCTCCCTACAAACTTTAAAAACAAAGTGTAAAAAGTCAGAAGTTGTATGGTGGACCCCCGCCACTTAGATGATTAAATGTGTCCCAAGACTTGATCATTATCCTCTCACACTAATTGAAACCTTTTTCATAAATTTCATCAACATTTCATCAACTGATAAAAATGCAAAAAATTGCATCAACAAAATTTTTACCGAAAGCGAAAAACTGAAAGTCGGGATGCGAGCTGGTGTGAATATAGCCTGCTTTTTTTGAATATGCGTTGAACACTAGTCAACTTCCCAGACACAGGGAATATTCCGGTTTTGTAAGATAAATAGAAAAGTTTGTTCTAGAGCTCGGAGCTAATCTATAGCAAAGTTTTTTACAATAATGCGTAGAATACCATCGGAGCCAACGGATTTGTTGATATTGAGAGATAAAAACATTCCACGTACGATATTACTATGAAAGATAATTGATTTAATTATGATTTCAGCAAGGGGATTGCGGAGGTCCATAGGAGGATGAAGAGGTTCAGTTATGTTTGAGTTTTCTGTGAAAATTTGACTCAAAAAATTCGCCATTTCCCTTGAGTCACTCACGAAAATTGTTATGAAGTGTAATTCAAACTTCGTGATTGAGAGTCGAACCATTTTCCCACACGCATTAAATTTACCTAAACCGAAACTTTCATAGTTACTTTCGTTTTTCCTTTGAACGTAGTTTCTTATACTCAATCCATAATCGTCATCTACAATAGTTTCCGTTTAAAAATTGTCCTAAAACAGTTGTGTGCTATTTCCCAATGTAATTTCCTATAATCAATTTGTAATCGTTAGTCGCTATCGAATTGTCATAAAACAGTTGTACAATACCATTGATTCGTAATCGCGCTATTACTTCGGTCTGAAAGACCTAAGTATTACATTCATGAGCTCAAAGTGAAATTCTTACCCCCACTTTTTTTGGACCTCCTGATTCTAAAAAAGCAAAAAAAAATGTATGTCTGTCTGCCGGCCGCCGTCATTACCTACGCTGCAGGGAAAACCGCTGGAGGGATTTCAAAAATTTTTTTTTTCTAAAAATAGGTTTACTCAAGGGACAGGTCCGAAAGGACGCTGTGTTCGATAACTGTACCGGAAGTGTGTCAAAAAAATCATTATGTGTTGTCAAAAATAGCAAATTTTCATATTTTTGGCTTAAAAAACGTTCATTTTAAGTGATTACGAGTAGGAACATTAAATTTGGAGGGATCTTGATGGTAGGGATTGGTATGTGAGATCAAAAACTAGATTATTGCATTATAAGTTTGTCAAAAAAATGTTGTCAAGTGTGTCAAAAGAAAGATTTTTATTTATTTTTAATCCAATTTTTTGGAAAAAATAAAATTGTTTCTTTGAAATGAAATTTTATTATTATTATTGAGAATTATGGCATTATAAGTTTGTCAAAAAAATGTTGTCAAGTGTGTCAAAAAATGATTTCATTTATTTTTTAGCCAATTTTTTGGAAAAAAAATGTAGCTGTTCTTAGACGTAAATGTAATTGAAAATGAAATTGAACATGGAAATTTTTGACTTTGTTATAGTTTTTGAAATATTTTTGGCATTTTGAAAAAGTTTGTATTTTTGATTTTGTAATAATTTTTGCAATATTTTTAGAATTTCGGAAAAAGTTTTAATTTTTGATTTCGTAAGAATTTTTGGAATATTTTTAGAATTTTGAAAAATTTTTAAATTTTGATTTTATTATAATTTTTGGAATTTTGAAAAAATTTTCAAGTTTTGATTTTGTAATAATTTTTGCAATATTTTTAGAATTTTGGAAAAAGTTTGAATTTTTAAGAATTTTTGGATTATTATTGGAATTTAGAAAAAGTTTAAATATTTGATTTCATTCTAATTTTTGGAATATTTTTAGAATTTTAAAAAAAGTTTCATTTTTGATTTTGTAAGAATTTTTGAAATATTTTTAGAAATTTGAAAAATTTCAAATTTTTGATTTTATTATAATTTTTGGAATTTTGAAAAAAGTTTTAATTTTTGATTTTGTAAGAATTTTTTGGAATATTTTTAGAATTTTGAAAAATTTTTAATTTTTGATTTTATTATAATTTTGAAAAAAGTTTTAATTTCTTGATTTTGTAATAATTTTTGCAATATTTTTAGAATTTTGGAAAAGTTTGAATTTTTAAGAATTTTTGGAATATTATCGGAATTTAGAAAAAGTTTAAATATTTGATTTCATTCTAGTTTTTGGAATATTTTTGGAATTTTGAAAAAAGTTTGATTTTATTTAATTTAACAATATTTTTGGAATTTTGATTATAATTTTCCGGCAACGTATTGATATATCGTGTTAGTTTTGTAATAAATTTTTAAACAGATATAAAAAATACTTGTACTTTAACAAAGAGTTATGTTTGATATATACCGCTGCCCAAAACTAAAAACCATGTCCTCGTGAAAGTTTTTTGCCGAAAACTATATCAAAATCCTTTACCCAGACCGAAGTCTTGATATCTCAGAGCTGTGAGATTTCAGCCCCTCGATATTTTTCATATATAATTCATACAATCATTATTATTCAATAATTTTTTTTATGTAGTTTCCTATTTTAATGCCCGTTGGTTGTAAGAATTCTGTAGCGGGTACAATAAAGCGTAAAAAAACAAAATTTCCCTAAATTGAATTCGCTCTATTTCCCAAAAGATAAGAGGAATTAATCCATGGATTACGTCTCGTTCATCGTAGTGTCATGAACTTTGTGAGTTGCTTTTGCTTCATTTTATAAAATGTATTTTCCTACAATCGTTTCGTAATAGATATTTCTGTTTATAATTCCCTTCCAATTTTAGTACAGGTTAATAGTGAAGACTCTTTTAGTGGGTACACATATTTAACGAAAGAGAATAATCAATAAACAGACTTATCGTGTTTATCGATTCATTGTTGTGTAAAACGGCGTGACTTTAACTATAACTACGTGGTTCAACCACATGATGTTTCGCTTAGTTCGACATTATGTCTAACAAGTTCACAGCTGTTGGTGTTTTGTTTTTTTGACATCTACACGTCGCGTGTTTAATGTGGTGTATTTTATTAATTAAAATTAAAGGAATTAATCTAGCGAATAATAAAAAGAAAACAATCCGGTATAAAGTTCAAGAACGATAGTTATAACCCAAGGTAAGCTTCCTTGAATTATGTTTATGATAATGCGAGACCGGAAAACCAAATGGAAGAATGAGCGATTAATTTTGAGCTACTGGTGGGGGATCTGGCATAGCTTGGCCAGATTTGATTTTGATTTATATCAACGAATTGTTATATCAACCAGCTTGGCCCCAGGTATGGGGTGAGTTGTTTTTTTAAATATATATATATATATATATATATATATATATATATATATATATATATATATATATATATATATATATATATATATATATATATATATATATATATATATATATATATATATATATATATATATATATATATATATATATATATATATATATATATATATATATATATATATATATATATATATATATATATATATATATATATGTGGGAGTGTATGCATGTGTGGATGTGGGCGTGAGTGTGTGGACGTGTGCGTGTATGCATGGGGTGTGTATGGGTGGTATACTATAAAACAAACCAAAATGCGTATGAATTGTTTTTTTTTTTTTGAAATTATTAATCAATTTCTAATAATTATTATTCAAAATTTAAACAGCTTATAAAAAAATCATTAATTCTGATGTAATCATAAACGTTAAAACATAGCACTACTATTTCTCTATAATAATATAATCTAGAATTTCTACATTAAACAGAAAAACAACAAAAAAAATCAAAAAAAACAGTGATAGGATGTAATTTTATTATTATTTTTAATATTCAAACTTTTGTTTCATTCATACATAAATCATAGTACAGAATAGTATCGTAAACAACTATAATAAAAACGCTTGTTAGAGTTATGAACGTTTTGAACAATGAACTTAATTTTTCGATTTTTTTCTTCATGTGATATTAGAAATTGATTTCATTTAAAAAAAAAAACATATGAAAAAAAATTGTCAATTGTAATATATATTGTAACAAAGGATAAACAAACAAAGAATTATACGTGAATTAAAGTGATCTATAGAAAATGATATATAAATCTTCGATACCTTTAAGTTGAATTAAACTTGAGGCCTAATTTTTTTGTTTGAACTTTTTTTTTATCTAATTATATTAATCTAATAAACACAAGAGTAAAAAAAAAACAACATTGCATAGACCATTAACCTTTAATTATTTGATTCAATTCGGAAGGTATACAAAATAAAAAAAAACATAATCAAGTGGAATTACTATCAATTTAAGTAATAAAGGAAAAAACTGTTACATTATTTTTTGTTGCTAAATGTATAAAACAATTGCATTTAATATATATTTTACGTTTAAATTGATATCGTACTGTTTCAATTTGCGAAATCTATAACATTTTTTTTGTTCAAAAAATGATAATGGATTATTTCACGTGTGTCTAGGTGTGTGTGTGAGTGTACGAAACGTGAAATCATGTGAAGGTGTGCTGTGAATTGTAGGGGTTGGACGTGATGATCGTGGTTCGTTCTTATACGGGGGTCGCCAGAGTCTGTTTAGTTCACTTGTTCTTTTTTGTACATCCGTTCTTATCTCATGTTACGCGTACAAAATCGGTATTTATGCTGGAGCAGCAGGATTTCTTTCTCGTCCCCCTGGACTGCACCTGTTTTAGGGCTATTAATACAACATCGCTAGGTACGCGGCCTGCTTTGCCACTTCGTTATTAGTCAACGAAGCAGCGCTTCATTACAAAATGTCGTTTAATACTAAGGTAGAAATAGATGATCAAATTAAAATGGTCTGGACTGATTTAACTGCAGTCTCCCGAACACCTGTAAGTTTGAATCTATTAAACTATGTAGCGCATTGTTGAAACAGCATACTTGATACAGGTGGTGAAACATACGTTATCGCTTTAGACATCTCCAAGGCATTCGATCGAGTCTGGCATGCCAACTTAATCAACATGCTCGTTGCGTACGGTTTTCATCCCAATGTTGTGAGGCTAATTCAAAATTTTCTATCCAAACGATACATTTCGGTCTCCTTAGATGGATTTTCTTCTGATTCTAAACTAATTAACGCTGGTGTACCCCAAGGCTCAGCATTGTCTCCAACCCTATTTTTGATTTATATCAACGAATTGTTGAAAATCACCAGTAACCCAATAAATAGTTTTGCAGATGATAGTACTCTGCACAAGTCGTTCGAGCCCCTTCCTTCGAAAGATAAAATGAACGAACGAGTTAATCCCGCTCGGAGAGACGCTGCCATAAACGTGAACAAAGAACTAAATAAAGTCGCCGACTGGGGTGACCAAAACCTGGTCAATTTTAACTCTACCAAAACACAGCTGTTGATTGTTTCCAGATTAAAGACCGAGTTCCCCAAAGATATTTTATTCAATATGTGTGATGAACCAATAGGTGAATGTAAAAACATTCGTTTATTGGGTGTCACAGTTTCAAATGACCTACTCTGGAACGATCATGTAATGGCGATGGCAAAAAGCGCGTCTAAAAAAACTCGGCCTCCTAAATAGATGCAAAAAAATTTTTACTTCTTACCAATTGCTCCATGTTTACATGTCCTATATTCGTCCCTGCATGGAGTACTGTTGTCAAGTTTGGGTGCTGCCTCTGTTTCCATCTTGGTCCTTTTGGACTCTGTTCAAAAGCGGGCTATACGAATTGTGGGTGATCGAGCTTTGACATCAAAACTTGATTCCCTACAACATCGTCGCACTGTTGCTGACCTCGTTGTTTTTTACAAATGTCGTCATCAACAGTGCTCAGATGAAATCAGCAGCAGCATCATGCCTCAAACTTATTCTTACCCCCGTTCCACACGGCAATCGGCTGCCGCAACCAGTGAAACGTTAAAGATCCCGTGCTGTCATACTGGCAGATCGCAGAGAGACTACTTTGTCCGAACTGCGTACAAATGGAATAGTTTGCCGGAACACTTAGTCTTAGGTGGCTTCAACCCGCAGAGGTTTAAAGAAAGCGTTAATCAACACCTTAAAACCCCAGTTGTTGTGGGACCCAGGTCTAGACCTAGGTCTTAAAAGGTATTTATGTGTTGTTGTGACACATATTCTAAACTCTATTACACAACACATTTTATTAAAAAAAAAAAAAATACCAACTTTTGGTTTGTCACTTCCAGTTAAAAAGTGTTTTTTAAAGTGTTTTTCAGTATCGTAGTCAACAGTTACCAATCGATTTTCAAGAACGTTGGAAAAAGATTTAAATGAATATGAGAGCTTTCGGGGTATATTCATTAGCTTTTGGGGTACATTGGGCAATGTGTTAGGCAATTTATGCATTTTTCCAGTATCTACTGACACTACAGCCTACGATAATGAAGTTGCCATGATGGAACTTACGAAAAAGGTTTCAATTAGTGTGAGAAGATAAAGATCACGCTTTGAGACACATTGATCTAAATGTCAGGGGTCCACCATACATCTGTGGAATCTTCACACTTTGTTTCCAAAGTTTGTTGGAAGCGGAGCATACAAACTTCGTTTATTAATCAATTTGGATGACACTTTGACAAAAAACGCAGATTCAAATGACAAGGAACTGATAACTTTTTGGATGATATTAGGATAAGTGGATGATACTTGATATATGATATATGATTTGGATGATATTAACATCAGTTTTTGATATTTAATTTTGATTAAACTCGGTATATTTGCTTAAAGTGTGATTTGTAACAGTTCTGCATTCCAACTATCGGTTTATCACTTCCAGTAAAAGCTTTTTTACTCTCGCTATTCGTACAGAATTTATGTTGTGGGGATACTACAGCTTTCTTTAATATTTTTATAATTAGAACTACGTGAAATAAAATAAAAAGGCCATTAATTGAAGTATTTGATGAATATTAGCTCACCATATATCCAGAACATTTTGCTGTGGTAAAGCCAGTCTATGCACAAGCGTCACAATAATATTTTTTCTGATAGATTGTATTATTTCACACAATTGAAAATTGTGGTGAAGTAAAAATAGAATAAAACAAACGTAATGCTTAGTTTAAAGTAATTTCTGTAATATTAAAAATGTATTAGGCCATATAGACTAACAGTCTAAGCCAATAAATAAAACAAAAAAAAAAAAAAAAAATGTATTAATGAAAGTTTCTTAATGTCTCAATAAAGTTTAAATTATATTGGTTTGATAGCCATATTCTTTTTCAGCAATATCTTTTTAAGCGATTGGATTGATTTTGCAATAAATAGCTAACCGACTTTCTTCAATCGGGCTATGAACGGTTAAGCGACGGTTAATCAATTTTATCTTTAAATTAAATATAAATATAAAAATTCAAAAGTCGACATTCGCGTTAACCACGTAATTGTTTTTCGTTTCCATACAAATATTAAAATGTTGTTGTTCATGAGTTTAATCCGAATTTAATTGTTTTGTTCGATCGCATGTGCATTAAATTACAACCAAATCTTTTGAACAAAACAAAATTTGTATTCAACCTGTCATTCTTGATTACAAACTGAAATCCTTGTACTTTCAATAAAAACGAAATCAAATTTTTTTTTGTTTTTCATTGAATTCGAAGAATCAATAAAATAAACTTTAAACATACTTTTCAATTACTATAATTAAATGTATCTCCATTCAATATAGTCTGTTATAAATCAATTACAATCGAGGTTTCAATCAACAATCGGCGATTATGCAAATCACTTTCTTAAATAACGAAACAAAAAGTTACATACATTACTTTAAACACATTAAGATATAAATTTCCATGTATATATAATAATGTTAATAACACAATAATTTAATAAAAAATTTATTAATTTATTCTAAATAAATTAAAAACTTTCACTACCGTAGAAAAAAAAATCTGAAAACAATCATTAAAATCAGTTTAACCTCAATTCTATTTTTATTTAATTAAATTTTGTTTCGTGTGATTTATTAATTATTTATTATTAACGGTGCTTGTTAAGAAAGAAAGTGCCAATAAGTTATTGGCAAAGAGATTTGCAAAATTGTCATTATTTTAAGATACCACTCTAACCCAAAAGTATGACTTTGCATTGCAAACTCAACTGTTTTTGAGCTCCATATTCACTCTAATCTTCTGGAGTTAAAATGAAAGAACTTCGTTTGAAACCCAAAATTGTCGAAAAAACTTTAAGCAGATTGAAAATCAACTTTACCTTCGGACAACATTCCTCTAAATATTCTAAAGAACCTGCATCCACTATAACTCAAATTTGATACTAACAATATAAGTCTGTTGTGTTTTCATCGGGCTGGAAGTTGGCCTATGTTCAGCACGATTCCGTAAAGCAAAGAAAATGTGATGTTTCAAATTATAGATCAATAGCCTTACTCCAAGTCTTCTAACTAAAGTATTAAGCGTTGGTCAAGCTATTAGTATACACGAAGAGCAGTGATCATTACTGCCCTAAAAACGGTCAATAAATTTTTGTGTTGGGTATGGCTCGATACGTTTTTTGATGTATTCACGCTTAAAAAAGAATCAGATCAGAGTGAAAACTCAACTCAACTTTAATTAAATTTGCGATAAACTGTAAAACTTGATGACTGTCCTAAGACGATAAACCAATGCAGCCTTGCATCTCAGCACCATATTGAGCATCGGTAGTCGGTAGTTGCTTTTGGCACTTCATCAGCCTCCAATGAGCAATAACTCAACCATAAGAACACTGATTACATCCATTCCAGAGCATGCCTTGAATCTGGTTTTAGTTCTCATTAAACCTTTAGGAAAGCTTGAATGGCGTGAAGCATGGAGGAAGACGATGGAACAAATGTAGAGATTCACTAGATACGAAAATAACTAAATCCTATATCCAACAAAAAATATATATGCTTGTCGTCGCCTTATATTAAACGACAAATATGTGCCAGTACTACCGATTATCAATAGTTGCTGGAAAAGCAGCAGCAGCATTTGTAAGAAACTCCGACAAATGCGTCCGCGACTAGATCCCCAGCGCTCCAATCGCACTAATTATTATTTTCGGTATTAAATATTTAGCAAAAGCAATGTATTCCTAATTTCCTAGTATATAATATTATAATAATTTCCTTTGAATTTAAAAATTTATTTAAAAAATGCCATTGAATTTAAAAATGTAATGAATTTCGCCTCTTTGTTCCCGAAATATATTGACTGAGTCATCAAAGAACAGACCAACAACACAAATATATTTATCAATTAATTTGACTCCTCAAAAACTTCTAATCATTACAATTAATTTACTATGTCGTTATACCAAGTTTTATTAATTAAAAAAATTATTTCCTTTAACAATCAATTTATATTATCTCTTTAATTTTAAAAACTGTAACAGAAAAACCAAAATAATTACTATCAAAGAACATCCAGTCAATGATTAAAACCATAAATAACCTCTTTATTACAGTTAATCCGCTAATTATTGTGTGAAATAAAACAATAAAATTTGATATGGAAATTTAAACATATAATCCTTGAATTTTAAATGCCAACAAAAGCGTTACACTGTACACACAAATGACAACAGATAAAAATAATTAAATAAAACAAAAATTTACAAACTAAATGACAAAATTATTAAGTATTTTGTTATAAATATAATTAAATGAAAAAATCATAAATTAACTCAACTATTTTGTTGGTGGATGGTGAATTAATAATGATGGTTTTATTACAATTATTACCATTGCTTGCTATAGTAGAATCCTTGAAATTTTAAGTAATGGGATTGAAAATAATTTAATGTTTTGACAAGCCGTTTTGTTGCACATCATGCAGCTACAAATAAATCATTTTAATTGGTGTTTTACAGGAAGTAGTCAAGGAAATAATAACTTTCAATGTTTTGCAATTAGTATCAAAGGCATGTATTTTTACATATTTTTTTTCATACTTTTTTACACACTTTTTACGCACATGAACTTATGTTTTGACAGTTGTATTGGCTTCTATGTTGTGATCAATTTTTCAGTAACTTCCGATTATGGGATTTGTCTCAAATTTAAAAGACAAGTTTGTTGAACCGGTCTGTGCGTGTTTCTAAAAGTTTTAGACCAAAAAACTTAAAACGAATAAAAACTATTCAATTTTTAAACAATTTTTTCTCCATCTATAAAAGCTTTAACATTTTTATATTAAAATTCATATAAATTCGTTGGAATTAGGCTCATACTGCGTATTGAATTATAATCGAAGAAATATTATACGTTTTTGTCATTTTTATATGAAAAAATGCCCTTAAATTGTAAATCTATATATATAAAATTCTCGTGTCACAGTGTTTGTAATTAAACTCCTCCGAAACGGCTTGACTGATTTCCATGAAATTTTATGTGTATATACGGTAGGTCTGAGAATCGGTCGTAAGCTATTTTTTATACCCTTAAGTGATAAGGGGGGCCCTCCCCCCCCCCAAATTTTTTGTATTTTTCAGACAAAATTTTTCATTTTAATTTTTTTATGATTTGACATTAAAAAATACATATAATCCTTAATTTTCTCCCTTCTACCACCAACCCCCATTTTTTAATGGCGATATTAGTACTGGAATACTCTTCTATTACTCCTCCGAAACGGCCAGACTGATTTCCGTGAAATTTTATGTGTATATACGGTAGGTCTGAGAATCGGTCGTAAACTATTTTTTATACCCTTAAGTTATAAGGGGGGCCCTCCCCCCCCAAAAATGTTTTGTATTTTTCAGACAAATTTTTTTATTTTAATTTTTTTATGATTTGACATTACAAAATACATATAATCCTTAATTTTCCCCCTTCTACCACCAACCCCCATTTTTTAATGGCGGTATTAGTACTGGAATACTCTTCAATTACTCCTCCGAAACGGCCTGACTGATTTCCATGAAATTTTATGTGTATATACGGTAGGTCTGAGAATCGGTTGTAATACCTTTTTTACCGTTAAGTGATAAGGGGGGCCCTCCCCCCCCAAAAATTTTTGTATTTTTCAGACAAAATTTTTTATTTTTATTATTTTATGATTTGACATTACAAAATACATATAATCCTTAATTTTCCCCCTTCTACCACCAACCTCCATTTTTCAATTGCGATATTAGTACTGGAATACTCTTCAATTCTCAGTAGTCGATAACTGATCAATCTATTAATCTTTCTATCTATCTTCTATCTACATATCTATATATGATAAATAAAAATGTAAATGTTCGTTGGTTCAAAATAGGCAATCTAGGAATGTACTGGATCGATTCTCTTGAAATTTGGACACAATGTTGCATTCAAATACAGAAAGGTTATTATATAGTGTTTTTTTAGCGATATGTGTTTCATATAGGAATGTAAGCTGTCAACAAGCACAAGTGTCCCTGACTTGCATTAATCTCAATTCAATATTTTTATGGTCGAGTTTCACTTAAAGACTTAATTTAATCGATTAGTTATGTATGGGTGATCACCCATATATTGTTTTGTCCAATTTATCACCCATATTGGTTGATTACCGGTTAATTGTATAACCACTCCAGTGTCCAGTGTTATTGTTTAGCCAGTGTATTGATGGTTGTTAATGACTTTGTATAACAACACTTTGACCTAAATGGAAGTAGTGCTAATCACTAGACAACTCAACACATATATACATACATTTATATACATACGGTCATTAAAATGTTCTATTGCATTTTTGCCCATTGCATGGAAATTGGTTCTATTGTATATTATACCAAATATTTCCACATGGAATGGCATTTTGATAATTTGTTTGAAAACCAGATTTCAAAAAACGATTTAGTGCATTTGTTCAAAACAGCAGTTGACATGATGTATGTGATACACAGAGAGAAAAAAAGGGTTAAATTTGATAAAAAAATCATCAAATTGATGATTTTTGTACATCAATATATGGACGAGAATATGAGTTCTCAAATTGATATAAAATGCTGCATCAGATTGAACTATGGTTTATTTTTTGGAGTTGATATAAATCTACTGATTATGATAAACAAATTTCTTATTTTGATATTATATATTCTCGATATTATTCTCAAAGCTTATAAACTTGTTGTATCAAATCAATACCAAAAGTATCAATTTAAGATGGAGTTGTATTTCTTCAAGAATTTGAGCGGAAGAAGTTGAGAAACCAAAAGCTCATTTTAAGAAATTCTGATCATTTTAAGAATTTTTTTGATCGATATGATCGTATGTTACTTTTGGTATTGATCTGATATATTTCATTTTGAATCAATTCATTATCATTTTAAGAAAAATGTTTTCTCAAATCGAAGATGATAATATTTAGTTTGAGAAAAGATTTTTCTCATTTTTAGTGGCTTATATACGGGCGGGAATGCGGTACGTTCAGCGACACGTAAAATAGCAACCTTGGAAAAAATAAGGCACTGGAATAAAACTCTCAATCCACCGATGTTCCATTAACCTTAAACGGGATAAAAAAATCACTTTTTTTTAAAAAATATTCTTTTATTTCACATAAATAATTCAAAAATAAATTAATTATAATTTTTAATTATGGCTTAATCTAATGGCTTAATCTAAATATGGCTTAACATATTGTCTGCCATCTAAAAAATAATGGACTTGCAATGGTCTGTTTACATCATCACCAAGACAAAGAACTATTAATTCATTATCTTCCTTTTTAATAAAAAAGATCCGTAAATGAGAGTTAAATTGAGAGATTATAACTTGTTTAAGTATCAAAACTACCTTTTCATCAAAGATAAGTATATCAATAATGCAAAAAAACTTCTTTTTCATAAATAAATAATATCCGATTTTGTATTTTGTACCTTGTATTTGAGGTTTGTATTTTGTATTTGAGGGCAGATTTTTTAGCTGCAGAGATAGCAATATTAACCCTAGAAGCAGTTGAATTAGTATAATTCTTTATTTCCCTATGCTTCGATTCAAATCTCATGGACCAAAGCTTTTTTAGTGGTCCTGACTTCTGAATGTATGTATAAGATATAAAATATATACAATATAAAAGATATATACGAGATATATATATATACAAGATATGTACGCGTTCATCTGATGAAAAATTCTCTCACTGAATAATGTCGTATCGTAGTTTTTTCTTCGAAAGCATTATATCAAAAAAAATTATTATCATTTCGATCTTATACGTTCAATTTGAGAGAAAAAGTATAAAATCGAGAATTTTTTTTTCTCAATTCTATCTACGTAAGATCAAATCGAGAGTAATCGAATATTAATTATTTTCATTTCGATCTCATAAGCTCAATTTGAGAGAAAAATAATAAAACTGAGATTTTTTTTTCTCAATTTTATATACGTTGATCAAACCGAGAATAATCGATCATTAGTTAGTTTCATTTCGATCTCATAAGTTCAATTTGAGAGAAAAGGTATAAAATCGATAATTTTTTTTCTTAATTTTATCTACGTGGATCAAATTGAGAATACTCGCGTATAACTTATTATTATTTTGATCTTTAATTTTCTAAAAGAAACAAAAAGGATTAAAATGAAAATATTTTACTCTCATTTTGACATTTGTGAATCAAATAACTGATGGGGAAGTAACAAAGTGATGTGTACTTCTCTGTTCAATTTGAGAAATGGAAATCTTATTCTGATTCAAAATTTTCTTATATATATACAGAAAAAATGAAAACGTTTTTTATTTACTCAAAACAAGAATAAATGAATTTCCTATTGTTGAACAAAAACAATTCACAACTTCAGTATTTCATTCTTCTATAGGATGATCGAATTGATAGTTTTTTCTCACTTTTAAAGTTTTGTTGTATTAAAATAATATAAATTTACTCGAAATGAGAATAAAGGTATCTTCTGTTTTTAATCATATAAAATTCTCAATAATAGTATTTTATTCACTTTTTTGTGTGATTGAATTGTTAGTTTTTATCTCAGTTTTAAATTTCGGAGCATTAAAATGATTTAAATTTTCTCAAATTAAGAAGAAACTAAAATTTCTATTTTCAATCATACACAATTCTCAAATCTAGAATTTTTTTTCTCTCTGTGTACATATATAAGTTTCAATAGTTCAGGTTAACAAAACGCCTGCTAGAGGACATGTGAGAAGATTCAATGCTCGAACAATAAACGAAGTGACAATTAATAAAGTCGGGAATAAATTTCAACCGGGATTTATTTTTGTCAATAAAAGAAGGATTAATTTCCACATTTGGAAATGCCGTCGATTGTTTTACCAATACATGGTAGATATGTATGCAAAAACATTCGAAACAGAACGTTTAATACTCATTCGTTTAAATCAAACCAAGCTTTTCTCTGAAGTACCAGCTTATTTGCGAGAGCCAATTTAATATGACGGTTATTCACAACACAAAATCATCTCAAATGCACGGCAAATATCCGATGCCAGTTTTGATAAAGATTTGTAGGAAGTTGTGACGAAAAATATGTAACATGAGCTTTCCAGAACACTGAATCCACTAAATCCAAAGTACGCAAAGTAATATCATCAAGGATTCAGTCAGTTACAGGAACTTCAGTTACATGAAACGATGATTATCCTTTATATAAAAGAAGTGCCGCAGCAAATGGCGGTAAGGTAACAACATATAAATATGCGAAACGGGAACATAAAAATAGTTCCTTAAACATGGATGGTTATTCCATACTAATCCTTTGCTACAAAGAACATACAGATCGCACATAAACTTGGAATACGGTATGTATGCCAAATCAGTCAAATACGTTAGTTAGAAAGTACTTTAATAAAGGCAACATCTCAGTTTTAGCGTGCTCCAATGAAGCAGCACTGGGATGTATGCATCATTCATCAATGACACGTGCAGCACGTCACCTCCAAACTAAGTTCGGGCTTTGTTTGAAATCATGCTGACCGCTTACTGTTCTTCATCTACAAGAACGTTATGGGAAAAAATATAAATCGCACATGGTTGATGATATTTCCTGCCCAATATAGCAAAATGATTAAAGATTTGTGCGTAGTATTCGCGAACTTAGTTCTCAATCAATTATTAATGCTACCGCCGAATCGATCTGCTCCGTCGGTCAATGTGAAATTACGTCGTTAATATAAATACAATACTGATGATTAGGTTTATTATAATTACAATACGGTTGATTAGCATTTCAATTCAAAAGATCACAATTGTCAATTAAATTGATGTTTGCAATCACCATAAAAAAAGATCACGGTCAATCATTAAAAGTGCGTGTTTAGATGTAGAACGGATTGATTTTCGTATGGACAATTATATGTTGCGTAGACAGAATAGCGGCATAAAACTAGATAATCTCTTTTACTCTGAACCAACAATGGAGCCACAACATATAATGTATAACCTGCAGAAGCATCGAGAAATTGAACATTAGAGACCTTTAGGTTCTCTTTTCTTAGTGAGCACTGAGCACATTGAACATATGGGTACTGCGAACATTTGTAAATCTATTTATGTTCTGTATACTGTTCTATACAGAGATGACACACCTCTACTAATTCAACAAGTTACTTAAATTTTTTTTTGCTTACTTGAAAACTTATTTGATCGCTAATTTTTCATATATCCGAACTGATCAGCTAGAGTGCTGATTATTTTTCATCCATATTTTTAAAAAGATAAATTAAAAATTATGCTATCATTCTCATTACCACTTTTTGAAATCATTGCTACTACGTCAACAAAATGTCTGTGCACAAGCTTTATTTATAAGCGTAGCAAAGCACGCCGGGTCCTGCTAGTAATAGATATAAATATTAAAGTATTTCACCCATATTTTTTGTTCAAAGCTGTCCGTTATTTATTCATGATATTCATCTATCAGTTAATAGAATGCCCTGGTAGTTAGTCAAAAGAAGTTTTGTATTGTTAGCACATAAATTCGCTTTTGTGACCTCCCTTTTTAATTATTTGCATAATCGAAGTTCAGACTTTAAAATATGTATGGATCAAAGTACAAAAAATTGATCAAATGTAATATAAACAATAAATAGAAATAGGCGCACCATCTCATATGTAATAATAGAATTCAAAATTAAAACAATGAGTAAAGCGAACGTACTGGGCTATCGTTTTTCTAAAAGTGTGTTTTTAAAATTTTTATTTTTAATTTACCTTTTCATATGAAATAGATTATCAAAAGTAACGGAAATAAAAGCGATTCAGTCTAATCACTATAATCCAACCAAAATAATCAGTCAAACATTCTAGCACAATCATCCTCACATCACATAACTAATAACATAATAAACACATCTGATCTTCCGTTAGAATAGAAGTAGTGAAGACCGATGTAAAAGCAGAAATGTTTATTTTTATTTGCTTATTTATTTAGTCCTCAAAATACATACACACTTAAGGCTTATCCTTATAATTCGTATATATATGTAAAGTAGACTTATTCGAACAAATGTTACAAAGCTGTTTTCTCGTAAAAGTTCATGTCGAAACAGCTGTCTTTTACGTGAATTAATGCACCCAATACAACAGATTATATATTTGTACTTAGTTACTCTCCAAACCATTTGTCTAAACAACTTGCTTCTACGCAAATCCATACATACAATGCAATTGATCGTCTTTGTCGATATCATTTTTTTTTCTTCAACCTGTTTGGCTTGCTATCTTATTTTTTTTTATTTTGTTGGTTCATGCATTTAAGTTTTTATAGATGGACAGTCGATCGAAATTAAACCCTGAAAAGTAATCAAAAAACAAAGATTCTATAGTGTCAGGATGTTCTTTTTGTTTTTTGTGTTTACCAAAGTATGTTATGGAGGCAAGTTTTCTTGAGTTATAATTATCAACCTAAGGGAGATGCTAAGAATATAAAGCTTAGTATTTTATCTCATTTTGTTTGTTATCTGGTCAGCCAATTTTGTTTTGTTTGGAACATTATAAATAGCAAAATAAATTAACATTGAAGTAGACAAAATTTTAACATTTGAATGTAACTTTAGAAAATTTAGTAGATACATACATAGTTAATTTTACAGTAATTCTAAAACCATATAAAAGAATAAATACTGATATCACTAGTTTACAAGAAAAATCTCCTTAAATAAAACTCAACTTTTTTAATAGATTTGGACCTGCTGAACACGAATATCATATTCATTTTTTATGTTTGCTCTATTTTTTGAGATATTCGCGAAAAACCTATTCTTTCGGTGAACGAAAAGGTTATTCCGGTTTTTGGATTGCATATTTTACAAAACAAACAAATTTAATATATTAATAAAACAAATGGATAGATACTAAAAAACATTTTGAGATTTGTTTTGCAAAAATCCATCAAGGATTCTGGAAGTTAGGCTCGAAAAAATTTGAAAAAAAATTAAAAATTTATGTTTTCCTAAAATTTTTCTATATTCAATGCCATAAATTTTGAACAAACAATGAATTTCTTGCAGCCTACAGTTAATTCAACATCCTTTCTTTTTAGTAAAAAAACATGAATTTTGGTGCAGGCTGCACCAAGTAATACAGGTTTACCCAAAAAAAGTCAAATCTTAAAATTTGGAAAAAAAAATTTTTGCTAAGAATAATTCAAATTCGGCAACATAATTGATTTATATATGAGTTGTTATACAGATTTTCGAGTTAAAATTGCGAGTTATGGTCAAAACCTGGTCGAAGCATAAAGTTAAAACGTTAAATGAACATTTTCTCTATTGTACCATATTGAATGTGTTAAGTTGCATTGCAGTTGACATATGCAAGGTATACATATTGAAGGTAAGTAATTCTTATATATGAAGTAATTTTTTTAGCAGGATGTATTATGCAAATTCCACAAATAAAACAAAATGAATTTGAACTATTTTTACACTTATAACTTCTTGACAAGCCATTTAAATAAATTTAACTTTACACTTTACTATTTTAAAAGAATTCTTGACTGATGTTTGAGAACGATTGAAATTGTAAAATTTGCGGCGGCACAAAAATAAAGAAAAAATATTATGTATTGAATATATATAAAACAACTTATTGAAAATATGTAAAACAACTTATACAGGTTTTGCAGTCCAAATTCAACATTTTGCAAATCAAATTCAACTTTTACAAATCAAATTCAACTTTCTACAAATCAAATTCAACCTTTTGCAAATCAAATTCAATATTTTGCAAATCAATTTCAACTTTTTGCAAATCAAATTCAATTTTTTGCTCTTCTGTTTGATTTGCAAAAAGTTGAATTTGATTTGCAAAAAGTTGAACTTGATTTGCAAGATATTGAATTTGATTTGCAAAGAGTAGAATTTGAAATGTCAAAATTGAATATGAATTGCAATATGTTGAATTTGATTTGCAAAATGTTGAATTTGGACTGCAAAGCCTGTATATAGATCAATTATGTTGCAGAATTTAAATTATTCTTAGTAAAAAAATTTTTTTCCAAATTTTTAGCTTTGCCTTTTTTGAGAAACCCTAAATAACCTGCCACCCTGCAAACCTGCAACCTGCAACAAAATTCGTGTTTTTTAACTTAAAAGAAAGATAAGAAAATTTACCACGGGCTACAAGAAATTAAAAAAATTTACAATAATTTTTTTTTCAAAATTTATAGCTTTGAATATGGTAAAATTTTAAAAAAACGTAAATTTTTGATTTTTTTTCAACTGTTTTCGAGTATAACTTCCAGAATCCTTGATTGATTGTTACAAAAACAGCTCAAAATGTTTGTTGGCATCTTTACTATGCACTTCTTTCATTAATACATTATATTTGTTTGTTTTGTACACGGTTAAAAAAAAAGGTTTAAAATTGATCAATTTTAGATATTCATATAAGTCCACACCCAAAATGTTATAAAGTTAATGGGCTATTATTTTGAAAACGTACATTTTTTTGTTGATTTTTGAATTTTTGATTTTTAAAAAATCTGAAATTTTGATATGTTGTTGGCATTGACAAAAGGAAAAAAGTAATTTCTGCTTTTATTTTTTGTGTACTCGGAATCGGAGTTATGCGCGGTTGAATTTTGAGGCTTTTTCACGTAGTTTTTGGTAATGGTGGCAATGTTTTGTGAATAGGTGCCACAAATTTCATCCGACTTACGTATATTTTTGCAAGTAAAAAGGAAAATAATTGAATAATTGAAATAAGTAAATTTAAAATTAATAACTTTTCTCTTTTCCGCTAGGCGGCGCGTAAAACCTTGGTTTACTTCAAAGCTCATATCTCAAAAAGTAGGCTTTTTTTTTTTTTGTTTTTCACAAATTTTAAAGTAAACATATGCAGCTATGAAATTGAGAAATAAAAAGTCAGCAATTCAATATGGATTTTTTCTTACGATTTTTTAAAGTTTGGTATTTGAAAAATTCACATGTGTTTTTTTATTAAGTTAATAATCCTGTACTAAATGTGGATCTAATAAATTAAACATTTCATATTTTAACACCTGCAATAAATTTGAACCATTTTCTGTGCGGCTAAATGGTTAAAAACTTATTAAAAATTAATTTAAGTTAAGTGGTAAAATAAAGGAATTTAAATTATTAAAAGGGTGTGTAAAATGTTTATTCATTTTAAAAAATGTCTATTCAGCCCCTTTTTACTAATTAAAATCTCATTAGAGACTCATAATTTTAACATTTAAAATTCTAATGACGCCCACAAACGGTTTTTGACCAAATTATACTTGCATCCAATCAAAATATATTAAATTGTGCCTACCTAATTTTGCCTGATTCTACTTATGTCAAAACTATTTCAAGGGTATATATATATTGATTGGATTGCCTTATAATCAATTATATTCCAAAATATTTAGAAGACATAACGTTTAGAAAAGATAATAATAGAAATGCCTTTCAAATTGTGCTGTAACTTGTACGGTCTCAAAAATCATCAGCGGACATCAAAAAATGTGAAACTGGTCCAGCTGTTATTCAAAAAGCTGCGACCCTAAATTTTACTTTGCGTGATGACCAGTTTATATGTGAAACATGTCGCACTTATATCTATAAAAATAAGGTAAATTTAATTATTTTATTAAAATGAATAAAAATTCATATGCAACTAATATTTTATATACAGCAGCTTTCATGTTCGGAAGCTATTGATAGTGAAATTATTTCTATAAATCAGGATGTTGAAAATGTTCCAACGAACAAAAATATTCAAATACCTCCAGCATCTTTAGATCCATCACCAGTTTCGGTTGATACTATATCTCCACCAGTTCCTGAACTACTAAATGACATTTTAGAAGATATTAACAATGTTCTTGGAAGGTTAGCCGAATCTCCTATCAAACAAAATCATATTACAACAGGAAGTTATAAAAAAATTGCAAGTGTCACATCGGCAATAAGTCAAAGAATATTTCAAGTAGATTCAGTTAAAGTGTTATCACCAAACGAGGAATGTGAATATACATCATGGCTTATGAACCTTAAAAAAGAGTTTAAAGATGCCAGCTGTAAATCAAAATCAGTGTTTTTGTTGACAACTCTACCACGTAAATTTTGGTCAAATCAACGTATCCAGGATGAATTTAATGCATCAAGACGACTGGTAGAATTCGCCATGGATCTGTTGGAAACAGTAGGTCCTTACAGTTGGCCTCAAAGCAAACAAGTCCACAGTTTGTCACAAAATATAGTAAAACAAATTCAAACATACTTCTTATCAGAGGAAATTAGTAGAACAATGCCTGGCCTTAAAGATGTTGTTACTATTACAGAAGGATCGACAAAAATTAAGAAATCAAAGCGGTTGGTGTTATGGAACCTCACCGACATCTACGAAATGTTCTTGGAAGAAAACAAAGAACTCAAGGATTCCACTGTTTTTTACCGGATAACACTACACCCGATAAAATAATTGCCAAAATGTTTTCTTTTTCTGATGATCATAAATATTTCAATTTAAAGGCAAAAAAAAATATATAAATTAATTTTTTAATGTATTTATTTATAATATTGATTAAATTATAATGTTTATAGGAAAAATATTTTTTTAATGTTTTTTTCTAATGTTAGTGTTGGTGATGTTGAAATTATAACAAAATCTTCGATCATTGGGATCTCCAATTCTTATTCTGAATAAAAACCTGTTTCTCAATCGGAAATACACAAAAAATGGTTCAAATTTATTGCAGGTGTTAAAATATGAAATGTTTAATTTATTAGATCCACATTTAGTACAGGATTATTAACTTAATAAAAAAACACATGTGAATTTTTCATATACCAAACTTTAAAAAATCGTAATAAAAAATCCATATTGAATTGCTGACTTTTTATTTCTCAATTTCATAGCTGCATATGTTTACTTTAAAATTTGTGAAAAACAAAAAAAAAAAAAGCCTACTTTTTGAGATATGAGCTTTGAAGTAAACCAAGGTTTTACGCGCCGCCTAGCGGAAAAGAGAAAAGTTATTAATTTTAAACTTACTTATTTCAATTATTCAATTATTTTCCTTTTTACTTGCAAAAATATACGTAAGTCGGATGAAATTTGTGGCACCTATTCACAAAACATTGCCACCATTACCAAAAAATAAGGTGAAAAAGCCTCAAAATTCAACCGCGCATAACTCCGATTCCGAGTACACAAAAAATAAAAGCAGAAATTACTTTTTTCCTTTCGTCAATACCAACAAAATATCAAAATTTCAGATTTTTAAAAAATAGTTGTTTTTTTTTCGATGTACGTTTTCAAAATAATAGCCCAATATATCCACTATTTATAAAATTTCATACCAATGTTTATTGAGTGTATATATTACATCGTATTAAAACTTTGATAAAGCTAAGTATTAAACTAATATCAAATGATATAGAAATTTTTCATAATAATGAGTTACAAACTTAATACAATAAACTTATTAAACGAATTTATAAGTTTTGTGTATTAAATTAACTACGTTTTTCTATTAAATTTTTAATATTTATTTATAATCAATTTGATACTAAATATTTATTGATATTTAAAATGTATTAGCTCGATAAACAAAAGCGATTGATTTAATAGAGAAGTAGATATAACATTAATATCTATTCAGAATACAAGATTGGTTTAAAACAATGAAAGAATAAGGTTGCATTTTTTTCGTTTATTAATATCACATAATTATTATTGTCACATTTTTTCATCAACTTCCTTATAATAATTTTTGCATTTATTATATTATTTGGTATTAACATATGGATATTATTCTTATTATAGTTGCTATTATTTTATATTTATATTGCTTTATTTATATATATTTATATATTTAAATATTTATTTATTTATATATTTATTTATTTGTATATATATGTAATTATATATTTATATATTTTATAAATGTATGTATTTATATTTAAATTTTTATTGTTGATAACTATTAGGTATTGTTGTATTTCATCTTTTGTTTTTCCTATAGCTGATAAGGTGCTTTTATACTTGAAACCGCAATATAATCTTCGTTGCGTAAGTCAGCCTAAAGAAATTAAATAATGAAAAAAAAATGAAAATGCATATTAAACTTAAAAATTAAAAAATATTATTTCTAGTTGTAGTGTAAAAGTATTAATTTATATCACTAAAACTTTTTAGTGATATAAATTAACACTAAAACTAAAAATCAATAGTTGTATGCTAGCCATCGAAGGTAACCTATAAAACTGGAACGGATACCTGATTAAAAATAAATAAAAATTCCTTACTTGTTTATGAACTAGTAAATTAGTAGCGGCTTGCTCGTCCGTCATCCGATAAAATTTTACACTGTCAGCTGGAGATGGTGGCAACAGACGCAATAAATTATTAAGTGAGAGTTTGGGTGTCCCAATCTATATTTTTAAAACAAGAACATTTAGTATTATATTTCAATTTACAAGCTAATTGGCGAATTACCTTTATTTCTGTCGGCTGCCATATATATCAGTTTTTTTCCGGAGCTTTTGACAATGTTTATTTAATTTTTGTATTGATCCAAATCTAAACTCAGAGTCAAAAACAATCTTTCATTTTTTAATTTAATACCCAGAAAACCGCTTTTTGTTGTATTAAACAATAAATCCTGAAAATTAAATTGAATTATAAAAACAAATAAATATATGATTAAAATAAACATGCTGCAGTGCTTAGAACTCGAAATCTAAAAAATTGTTCGTTCAAATTCTGACTTTGAAAATTTAATAGATTGCATAAATAATAAATGAGGATCACTTTGGACATTGGATTTTTTATATTATTAAGGAATAAAGTAATTTTAATTATAATACAATAAAAAATCTCGATCCACATAAGTTTGTGTGTTGCAGATTTAAAAATCGCGATATATCAATTAAAATTGTTGTGAAATCAATAAAGAACATTATTGATCCACAATAAATTATAAACAAATAGAAATGATATTGTGCAACATAATTAGGCTACCAATTTCTATATGCTATTCAAATATATATATATAAAGGTAACACATAATATAAAATTTTTAACTTACCAGAATAAACAATCCGTATATGCAAAATTCCGTTTATTCCCAATGACTTTTAGTTTTTAAAAATTTACAATTTGCACTGTTACAAAAAAAACACTTATTGTTCTGTAAATTGTTCGGTTTGGGTAACTAAACAAATTATTAATTTTTCACCTTCACTTTCTACACGTGTTTGAATTTATAATGCAAACAAAATAAATCTCTGTGGTCGTTAGAAGTTAAAATAGCTTATATCTTAAAAATATAAAATTTATACTTATTACCATATTAAAATAATAAGTTAATATATTTATTTTATACCTGCTTTTATTAATAACGGTTGAAACGAAAATAATTTATAAGTTGACATTATTAAATAAATAATTTTAAATTATCAGCACACCCGTAGTATTTAGTTTAAATAAATATTTTGTATTAAATTAATATTACTTCTGTATAAATTTTGTTCATATTTTGCAGTAGTATAAAACTAATCAGAAATTGTTTTAAATTAATACGAAAAATGTATTTATTTTTTCCAAAAATATATAAAACTGTCTTTAATATAAGTTTTATATTAATTTTATAATAAAACTGATAAAAAGATCATTAATAATTTCATAAAATATTAAATTAATAAGAAAATTCATATTAATAGCTTTTATAGGAATCAAGTTATTAAAAATAATACCTAAATTTTTAACCGTGTAAGATATGCAATCCAAAAACCGGAATAACCCTTTTTTCACCGTAAAAATTGGTTTATCGCGAATATCTCAAAAACAAGAACTAACCACTAAATGGACGAACATAATTATAACGGTATATAGGACGAAGACAAATTTATATTGGGTTGTGTTTTGTTGTTTCTTGTAAATGACGGGTGTTGTTTCGCAACCATTGTGTCGTAGAAAAAAAAATTCTAACAGTCGATCCGGCGGGTGCTCCAGAAGACAATAAGTTGGATCGATTTTATAACCTTAGATAGAGGTCAATTAAGAGGATTTCTACTCCAGGCAAACAAATTTATGGTAGTTGGCTGTGGATTGTCTATAAAGGTCAACGAATTGTAAACGAATTTGGCGGCTTTCTGATATTTTGGATCCATGTTTCGATCTGTAATACGGGGTTTATGTTTGGTGTTTAAATTATACCAGTAAAGTTTGATTTTCCACAAGAATTAGTAAGACAGGTATCCGCATTTCTACTTCCTTATGTTATAGTACTGCTAATGTTTGGACTATTATCTGTATAAGCAAAAGAGATTTTGAGATAATTGTTTTTTTCTTCGTGTCAAGGCTTCATACTTAAGACATTGTGTTACAGTTTACTTTGTACAATAAACCATATTTTGTGTTGATTAAAACTAAATAGTGATAGCTTTAAGAAAATAAATGAAATGTTTGCTAGCGAATTTTGATTTAAATATAATAAAGCGATTTACTATTATCATTTTTATCACCCCAATTTAGTGGTATTCAAATTGTTTCCGATGAATGTGAACCGAGAGACCCAACACGCTATGCTGTGCTTATTAGTAATGAAGCTGGTGAAACAATCGTTGATGGATCTCCTCGTTCTAAACTACGTGCAACGATTGTCTGAATATTTACGATACTGGTTCACGTTTCGTTGGTGGCGACATTGGTGTTCACAACTTGTATGGTTATTCGTCTATTTATATATATAAGCAACAATTGCCTGATTATTTAGCGCAACATTTAATGCCATCTGGTATCATCTGGTTATTTACAATATATGAAAATCTTGTCTGGTCATTGTGCGCAACATTCTATACTCAGAATATCATCTGGTTATTTATATATACGCAATAATCATCTGGTCATTTTGAGCAACATTCAATAACTAAAATATCATCTGGTTATTATTATATATGGAACAATCGTCTGGTCATTTTCTTTACTTATAATATAATCTGATTATTTTTATATATATGCAATAGTCATCAGGTCATTTGACGTAACATTGAAACATTCAATACTTATAATATCATTTGGTGTATGGCTAGCATATCCTTCGTATGCTTGGGTTAGAGAGAATAAACTCTTTACTCCATTTCAAAGAAAGGAACAGTTGGATCTGGAACAATCATGGGGTGAGTGAAACATTCGTTTAGACCTTTTTTTAACTGTAATAATTACGAGGTTATTACTGTTGATGAGGCGATCTCGGTTTATCTAACATTTGAGGTTGCCAGAGTCTCTATTCTTGTCTTTGCTTTAGATATTCCGTTACACAGTTTTTTTTGCGTGCAAGTCTAATTACGGGGGAAGATATTACTGTTTTAACTCACATGGCTGACGCTCGTTGGATTATATTGCTTCTTGCTGGTGTCTCACTGACAGGTTCAGCGTTTATAACACAAGAAACAAATTATTATTGTCAAATCAAATAAATTATAAAATTAATTAATGGCGTGTATCAAGTTTTCATTACACAAACAATTAACTTAAATATTCTGCATTCTTATAACAGCCAAATCTCAGTTATTAAACCAGGAGTAAAAACACGATACAGGATCAACCTAATACCAATGGTAACCATTGACACTACCCAATCCTAATCCTAGACTTACAATTAGATTATCCTATCCTAAAATAACCAAATAACATTATCTTGATGATGAAAAATTTTTTTTTTGATTAAAAGACTTCTTATACACTTTAATAATATTTTATTTTTCTAATTATATTTTCTGTCTCTAAGAGACCTTCTTCAGAGAATGAATTCTGATTTCTGGAAATCAGAATTCATTCTCTGAAGAAGGTCTCTTAGAGACAGAAAATATATTTAGAAAAATAAAATATTATTAAAGTGTATAAGAAGTCTTTTAATCAAAAAAAAAATTTTTCATTAGATTAACACTTTAAGCAGTTCATCAACAATTAAAAATTTATCTTGATAGTAAAAATATTCGAAAACAAGTTCCTTGAATTTGGTTTGTGATCTAAATCTCCATTCAATGTATGGCGTTGTAAACATATGAACCATAAACAAAAAAAGTATTTGTTTTCACACTTTTGTGATTTCTAGATATGGCTTCAGTCAAAAATCTGTTAAAAATAATTTGGAGTAGCGTGAGATCCTGGCAAACCGGTTAATACCAAGGATGTACCTCATACATGCGTTAAAACTCTTTTGAAGTTTGCAAAATTATCGTAGAGTTTAAACATTTTAGAGCCAAAGTGTATGAAATGAGGCATTAAAAGGCATTTAACATGGCTAATTCTCAGATCTTCATTAGTATAAATGAACAAGAAACCCAAAGAGATCAAAGGCCGGAATAAATTTTACCATAAACTGCATTAACCTGAGCTTCCCATGACATAACTAAGCCAAAAATACAAGCCAAACATAACATAGCCAGATGTCTGACTGTGCACGATAATTGCAGATAAACTTTATTCAATTTTATGGAGGATAATATTGGGCGGTGGGATAAAGCGTTAGATAAACTGAAAACAATTGTAGACGATTTATTAAGGTTCAATACGAGCTTGATACGTTCAGCCTACAGGCCTGTATTTCTTAGATCACAATCGATGCTACCAACTAGACTATCTAGCGCAAACGCCTTCTTTCACAGTGGTTAAGCATATCTGCAAGGGTTAATTTATAAAGAGAGAAAATAAAATAGGACCAAGTATAGAACCCCTGATGTTATTTTTTGAATAAGTAGTTTATGATCAAGTAGCTCAAATGCCCTGGAAAAATCGAACAAAACAAGAGCGACAACTAGTTTTTCATCAACCATTTAAATGATGTCATCATGAAACACATAGAAAAATAGTTTCGATGCTTTGTTTTTGACGAAAGCCAGATTGGCGATCAATTAACAAGGAACTTCTGAATATGTGTATTGATTTGATATTTTATATTTGATTCGAATGCATTCGAAAGAGCTGGCAGGATACTTATGGATATAAAGATCATTTAAGGGTTTTTGTTAAGAGTTTCAGAGTAACCCTGCTAATTTTCCATTTAGCAGGAAAACTAGAAGTGGTTATAATGGGATTAAAAATGACTGATGCCTGAAGCAATTAATAAAAGTACAATTTTTAGAAATTTCAGAGGAATATCATCGTGACCAGTTGCATTTGGTTTACTACTTGTAATAGCAGATATAGTTTCAATGCATGTATAATATTGCAAAATTGAAAACAACCAGGTCCATTCGAAGTTCGTCCGGTATGTTCAGCTAGGGAAAGAATTGGTGAAGGTATACAAGGGAAACCTGTTGGAACTATTCCTGGATGAGATATAAACTTATAATTGATCTCATTTGGACTGAACGACGACATGGTCAGGATTCCTCCCTCCACGTATTTCTTAATCGTTTCCACAACTCTTTGAAGTTCAGCTTATTAGAAATATACTAATTCATAAAATTTCGTTTAGAATAATATTTTGTTGTTTGCTTAGTTTTGAAGAGAAACATGGGACAGGCGACTTGCTCGACTTCTTGAACAAAGTTTGATTTTTATCCTTCGGGGTTATTTGTTTGAGAGGCACTAATGCATTGAAATTATAATAAATAGTTGAATTTAAGAAGTTCAATAAGTGATCAGTCGATGATAAACAATAAAAGTCATTCCAAGGATACTTAAAGAGGATTGAAGTTCCTGGCGCTAGGATCAAGCTGTAAATAATCACGAATGAGGAAAGGCCTTCTACTCACCCCACTCATCCTAATAGTGCACACAATATCAGAAAAGTAAAGGAACTGCGTGCCTTGCGAGGTTTAGATAGATAGATAGAAGTAGGTGGACAGGTTGCGAATGGCGGAACTTGTTTTGGAACGCAGACTCTTTGGTCCATAGCACCGTGTCCGGGTTTGGCCTCATAACAACTATTCCCCAAACCTTTCTGTCTGGTTAATGAAATCCAAGACCGACTGGGTTGGCGACAGTTTTTTTTGGTGCTTTCCTTTACAGTATCAGAGTCAAAAATCCTAGCTCTGACATTAGAGAGTCCGGGTGTACACACAAAAGAGCTTAGAGTCCTCCTTCTCTTTAAGACAACATAGCCACTGATACCTACGCATGCCATTCTCTGGATTTTATTTAACTTAGCACGGATGTATTGTTTATCCGTTTTTGGCCACCAGACAACACATGCAAAAGCAAGTGTTGGTCTGATTATAGCAGTGAGATCCATTAGATGATTGGATGAAAACCCCAATTACTTCCAAAGGACCGGCGGCATTGACAAAGGGCAATAACAGCCTTATCAATTTTTTTTGTTAAATGACTATTTCAATTCAACCTTTTGTCGAGAATAATGCCTAAAAACATTACCTCGTCATGAGTAGCTTAACCGCATAGTGAAAAGATACTGACTTGGTGTTACAGGCACTTTGCTGTTGTTGGTAAATAAGACTACCTGCGATTTGGAAGGATGAACGGAAATTCTTTGCTCCCCACACCACTTTTCAACCAACTTCAGTGAATTTTGCATCAGATACACCAGAGTGCGAAGGTTGTTCCCAATTGCCAATACGGCAATATCGTCAGCGTAACTCTGAGAATAGGGTCCCAATTGATTCAGTCTATATTAAGAAGACTATCAATTACCAAGCTCCACAGAAGAGGTGAGAGCACACCACCCTGTGGACAACCTCGTATGACAGAAACTGAAACAGTTGTACAGCCCATTTCCACAAAGGCAATGCGGCAACTCAACATAGACACGAGGTTTGCGAGGTTTGATTCCAACTAGCGGAATCATGAATCATGCGAACTTGAGCAAATATTTCCCCAGCCCAGAATAAATGCAGAATTGCACGCAAACAACATTAACCAGAAAACAGATTTGAATAAGTAAGGACCGTGAACCCAGACGACCCTTAAAGCCGGAGGAACCAATACCGTTACACACACTACTTTAATATGTATGTATTACATGTTAAACAAAAAAATTGAAATATTTCACTCATTCCGTTAGTTCACGTTTGATCTCGCTCATCACACCCTCTTCCTACCTAACCAAATGATCTAAGTTATTTATAGTTCTTATAAGAAAAATATTTCGGCCAAGAGACAGGCGATTGATGTGCCGAAACAATGATTCAATATTATGCAGTAGTTGCGCCATTGTGCAGGCGATAGTTGAACACAAGTATAATACCAAAATTCAATATAAGACAATATAGTTGTGCCAGTGTACAGGCGATAGTTGAAAATTATGATTTAATTCACAAATATTTGTACATCTCTAATGTCAAAAAAAAAAACAAATATATTTGGGACCAAAGTTTATTAATAATATCAATCACAAACAACTGTAAAATTTATTTCTTGTAAAGTATTTATTCAGTACACATGATTTAATATCCATAAAGTTTTTTATATTTCCTTACTAATATTTTTTTATTTTTTCATAATTTCACTCAACCAAATAAAATTGTATCCTTAAAATACTGTTTTATCGAGCTAATATAATTAAAATAAAACACTAATATTAGTAATATTTTAAAAACAGATACATTTAATTATAAATAATTTTTTAATTTATTTAAATAAATGTTTTATAGTATCGTTTATGATATAAATTTTTTAAATATATCATAAATGTGGTCTTTAGAATATATCAATACAATCACGTAATAGTTTTTTATCCAAAAGCTTTTACCAAGTCATAGACCATAAATTTCGTTCTTAATTATATTTTTATTTCAAATATTTCGGAGTTGTACGTCCCCCTCATCAGTGAAACTATTAAAAAACAATATAAGTATCATCTAAAAACAATTCCTATGTTAAATCTGAAATTATACTATACATACATTGGAAACGGTTTAGAACCTTAGAACATTTCTGAACACCACACATTCGTGATAATAAAGTAATTATTATTTGTTAATTAATGTTGGCAAACGGCTTTATTGATTTCACACAATTGTGTGGAATCAATAAAGCCGTTTGCCAACATTAATTAACAAATTATTTGAGATTCCACTGCACTCCGAACCAAAATTATAATTTTTAAAGTAATTATTGTATAAAATAAACAATCACAATTTAAAAGTAATGAAACTATAATAAATTAAAAAAAACAGCAATACATATTAAAAAATAAAATTAAAATAAATTGATTAAAAATTTTGAAAAAACAATGATGACCATTACTTGACGATGGTGGTGAAATTAATGTTGAAGTTTGAAAATTTGCGTATATGCTGGACTGGTCAGAAGCTTGGTTCCCGATTAGAACAACACATCAATAATATTAAGTCAAATGTAACTAAAACAAATAATACTGCTGCGTTTGAACACGCCAAACAAACTGGGCATTCCTTGAATTATAAAGATACAAATGTCATCACCAAAGAAGATTCATGGACTAAAAGATTTACACTAGAATCAATTTCCATATCCAAAAATAGACGCAAATCCATTAATCTTAGGTCAGACATTGATAAGTTAAGTCCAGCATATACGCAAATCCTCAAACTTCAACATTAATTTCACCACCATCGTCAAGTTGTTAATGGTTCGCATCTTAGCTCATACCAATAATTTTAATAGTTAGCACTTAGCAGATTAGAAAAATCAAATACAATACATAGTTGGGAATACTTAAATACAGATGTCAATAACATAGTGACAATTGTATTTATTTTAACATAACCTTGTACCTTAAAGTCTAGTCATCATTGTTTTTTCAAAATGTTTTAATTAATTTATTTTTTAATATGTATTACTGTTTTTTGTTAATTTATTAGTTTTAAATTGTGATTGTTTATTTTATACAATAATTACTTTATTATTACGAATGTGTGGTGTTCAGAAATTTTCTAAGGCTCTAAATCGTTTCCAATGTATGTATAGTATAATTTCAGATTTCACATAGGAATTGTTTTTTGATAATTCTCATATTGTATTTTTTATAGTTTCACTGATGAGGGGGTCATACAACTCCGAAATATTTGAAATAAAAATCTAATTAAGAAAGAAATTTATGGTCTATGACTTGGTAAAAGTTACGTTATTGTATTGTCATTTAAATCATAAATTTCGATAGAAATTGGCGAGTTTTTTATTATTAAGTTTAACTCCAGTGCGAATTGACTTGGATTTTTATTTTGTTTTTATAGAAAATAATAAATTATATATACATTTTGTTTTTCTTTGAAAGTCCTTCCTGTTTTAAATAACAAACTTCGTCGCACGTCGACGATAATCCATTTACTACCACGATCCACGAATAAGCATTTTTCTAATTAAATTTTACTTTCAATTAATTCAACTCTACTAAAAATTTTCTAATTGTTCTGATTAAGTTCCAACTTTAACTAGATATTAAGCTGCATAAATTTATCTTTCAAAGGTTAACTTTTCTACTTTTTCCACTTAATTAAGCTAAAAGAAATTTGGGCGAGCATTTGAATCTCACCAACTGACTGACTAATATATATTTTTATTTATATATGTCAAAAAAACTACGAAAAAAGGCGCGAGGAAAGAAATGAAAAAGAAACAACCATTGAATTGATTGCGTATCATGGAGAGACAAATCGTTAAGAAATCAAATTGAATCGGTAAATGCGGGTGGTCAGTTCAGATACAACTGCTTCGTAACAGTAAACATAACGAGACCATGATTAGAAACCCCAGGAAACTCTATTTGATAAAAATTGGATATACGATTCGGTCAATAATAAGTAAATCAATACATGTTGAAGACTGGTTTTTCATACATGATGTTAAACAAAATGGGCGGGTCAATGATTTTAAACTAATAATTCTCATGATGTTTTCAAGAGATAAGTTTCAGTTTTTTGGAAACCACTAAAAACAATTTAATTGATTGTGGTAGAAAAGGACTGAGCTCTAAGTTACGCCAAGATGCATCGATTGTAACCATTTTCTTTAAAATCGAGTTATCCGTTGTTGAAAAAACGTTAAACAGACTTTGGTCCGTACACAAGACGATATACATATACAGAAAAACAGCTAAAAATAGCGGAAACAGTTTCAGATGTTTTTGAAACGTAAAGATAACATAAAAATTAGAATTTCGAAAATCGACCCAAAAACAGTAACTTAAGATATCGGGAAGTTATTTAGAGTTAAAAAGCAAATTTGTTTTAAAAATTTGTAGGAACAAAACGAAATGGGGACGCTAATAATCCAGCTATTGGCTTGAATTTTATGAACCACGATTCCGTTTTCTCCGATGTTGCAGTTCTGACAAGTATACGACTGTCCATTTATTCTAAAAGCGTTGCATCATATGCTGGATCTTCTGGAATCAAGGCAGCCTGTTAGTAGGGATTAATCCCGGGTTTTTTGCTTCACGAATCCCGGGATCTCAGGATTGGTGAAGCAAAATATCTCGTGATTGCATTCCCTACCTGTTAGTATTCAAGTCCATTAATGAAGGTTCAGGCAACGACGTGAGAAGTGCACCTATAAGAAAATATCCAGGCATCAGGGCGCTGAAATTAGCAGGATCGCTTGACAAAGACATCAGAGGACGATAATTGAGACCAACCTCAATCTAGCTTATTAGTGTCAAAAACTCCTCGTTAAAGATGACGTATCCAATAATCCAATACGATTACCACCAATACCAATACGGAAAATTTCAAAAAGTGACGGAATATTTCGCTATGTCTTTCGAAAACTATGTTTCTTGAACTACATTTATGAGTAAGAAAGATTCTGAGTTGATTTCATAACGTATTTTTGCTACAGTTAGCAATCAAAGAACGTATGGTTATCTGATGTTTATCGGAGGACAATTACGTCTGACGGTTTTCTCAATTCCTTAGAGAGCGGTTCTTGAAAACATTGTTCAATGTTTAGTAATGCCAAATACGTTGTTGAAGCCTTTAAAATGGATGCTCGTACCACCAAAGAGGAACAGCTGATAATTGTGATGAATTGAGAGCTCTAGACACAGGATCAGCAGGATTGTCAGACGTGTTGACATAATACCAATCATTCATGGGTGTTAACTTCTGGCTGTTTCATATGCGGCTTGCTACAAACGTTGTATGCTTTCGGATTTCAGATTCGAAAAAGAGTCATATTTCAATCTGTTCATCAATAAACGTGATTAAACCCCATTCCAAGATTATTAACACTCTGTTGGTTACCTAGGCTAATAGCACAGTGGCACACAATTCAAATCGTGGAATGGTTTTTACTGGCGTACTAAACCCTAGATGTGGCACAGAATAGATTGATTTGATGTTCGATTACAGAAGATATGGAACGTGTATAAATTACACATCCATAAGGCTCCTCAGAAGCATCGCAAAGGCCATGAAGCACAATATGTTTGACACTAGAAGAAGTTATTGGGCGCTATACTGAAAATTAAGAGAAGTTTTGCAATTTTTCCTTGAACGGTTTCCAGCTATTTACAATTTTATATGGGAGAGGATTATCCCAAGTGATATCTGTCAGTACTCAGATTGATCGCATAATCTGTTTTTTCTGTGACTATGAATGGAGCGCAAAATCCTAGAGGATCGAATAGTTTACAGGGGGACAAAGTCTAGGGTATGCCTATAGATGTGTCTTAAAACTATCAGATGTCGTATTCCATAATAATCCTAGTACGAGCGCAACTGAAGTTTTCTTGGTGATCTGTGGCTAACTGATCAACATTTGAAACGAATTTAACTAATTTAAATCCACCAAACCTTCAATTTTGACACTTCATCCACGGTTGGCGCACCTATCAATACATCATCAACGTAGAAGTCATTGCTGAAAAATTTAACGGGTCTGATAAATTTGCTATGTTCGTCTTTAGCTATATAGTTTTCTCAGGGTACGGGTAGCGAGAAAGGGAGCACAAGCCGTATCGTATGTGACAGTGCATAAACAATATGCTTGAAGTTGGTCAGAACTTTGATCACGCCACAATATTCATTGAATGTCAAGTTGGTTATCGTGAACCCGAATTTGACGAAATATTTTAGTTATGTCGCCACAAAAAACTACGATATGTGTCCTAAAGCGGTGGAACACAAATTATTTTGAATAAACTGCCCCACCATCAAACAGTAGTTTAATGACAACGATTATGCTGTTTTTGATGAATCTTTAAAAATGACTCGCCATTTCATGGTAGTGCTTGGTTTTTTAAGAACGGAGTGATGAGGTAAGTAATATGTGATTGCATTGGTATCGTGAGCAGTCGGTATCATATGACCCAATATATGATATTCACTCATGAAATCAAGATATAGATTATAAGCGTCTAGTTTGTCGATAAGGCGTCTCTTCAACGAAAGAAACTGCGGTGAGCCGATCAATAGGCAGTGCCCAATTCTGGTAATATAGGTTTTTGTGGGACGTGCGACTTGATATCGTCCGTCAACAAGTTTTTCTCAATGATTAAAGCCTAGATATAGAGTTAAATAAAGGCTCGTTTCTTCGAGCAACCAATTATGTACCATCATTAAGGCATATTCCAAAGCAAAAATTGAGGGTTAAAACCGTTGACTAAATACAGTTCATCCAGTTCATAGCACTCTTAAGTTAGTTCATCTTCTACCACCATAGTGGTATGTGCTTCCTCAAGTTAACTCTTATATTCCTTCAATGGCAGGAACTGGAGTCTGCGAAGTTGTCACATTCGTAGATCAAAAATAAATAAAAAATCACAAATCAGTAAAAACTGATCCCTTTATGCGAGTGAACTTAAAACATTTAATATTATTAACGTTTCATTTTTTGTTTTGAGCTGTAACTATAAATCTTTTTTATGCCACCACCATCCTATTCCTATTCATTGCCATGCCTTTAATTTAATAAATTTGTTCTCTTCCGTATTTCCCCCAATTCCCACTTTTCGCAGTTATTGTTTGAAATATGGTGTCTTTGTTGAAGTACGAGTCCATATATAACGAGCAACCCCTTCGCCATGAAAATATATTTCTTTTTGTTCATCTCATGAAGAGCCTTTCCACAGAAAAAACATGTTCTATTTGCAATCAAAATGCGGATACGGCGAGTTCCGAAATTTATACAACTGGTGTACATGTACTGCATGGTGTAGTTCAGGTAACCCCACGTAATCTATATGTAAAATCTATATACTATCTATATACTTTGTTCTAACACCTATTCAACGACATATCATTTATGAAAATCGATTGAGTAGTTTTTCTACAATCGCTCGTCAAAATGCACTCACATCACAAAATAACAAAAATTGAGGGGCACGCTGTGAAGAAACCTGGTCGAAAAAAAAATTCTAAGAGAACTTGTATTTTTTATTTATCAAAGACCATCTATAAACAAAAAATAATTAAAATTAAAAGGGGTCAAGTCAAAACTTTGTTGAATCTTCGTGAAATTGCTCATATAGTTCCATAAATTTCAAATACTTCTATTCTTAAAAGAACAATTTATGACATAAGGCCAAAGTAATTTTAGGTAGATTTCATATAAAAATCTACCTATTGCAATGGGCTTCATCTAGGAATTTCGGAAAAATTTTGGTGCCAAACGACTATATATGATAAGCGGAGATGGAAAAACAAAAAAAAAATTATATACATATATATACATATATATATATATAAATATATATATATATATATATATATATATATATATATATATATATATATATATATATATATATATATATATATATATATATATATGTATATATATATATATATATATATATATATATATATATATATATATATATATATATATATATATATATATATATAAATTTATATATATATATATATATATATATATATATATATATATATATATATATATATATATATATATATATATATATATATATATATATATATATATATATATGTAACATAAGAAAAAAACGGTGTAATTGAAAAAAAAATGGCATAGCCTCTTTTTTTTTTTTTTTTAAAGAAAATTGAAGCTTATTTTATATCTAACAACTTGTGAAAGTTTAGGACTAGCATCATTTTTTGTTTTAGAAATAAAATTCGTTGTGCATATGACTGTCGGGAATCAGTTTTTTTTGTTCTGAAGGAATTATAAAAATGGCGATTTCTAGATTCAGATTTTTTTTTATGTTAAATATCAAATATTTTATTATTAAATGAACTATTTAAAAAGCAATTTCAGTCAAGTTCAGCAAAATTTTGCGACATTTTGACTCGACCCTTTTTAATTTGGTTTATTTTTAGTTTATAGATAGCCTTTGATAAATGAAAAATACGACTTCAAGTAGAATTTTTTTAAATAAAATAATATAAATTATTATATTTTTAAATATAATAATATAATTATAATAACAATATAAATATAATAACAAACAACAGTAATGCTACGCGTCATTTGGTTGAAAAAAGTAAAACTCTACATGAAAATAATTTTCAGCATTCATCTGCGACGGATAAAAGAGGTGTATCCATAACAGATATAAATGTTGTGGAGCAGTTCTATAAAAGTGATGAAATCAGTAGATTATTGTCAGGCAAACGAGATGCAATATCTTTTAAAAAAGGAGATGAGCGCATAAAAACACAAAAGCGCTTATTGCTATGTACATTAAATGAAGCTTATGTGGAGTTTAAAAATAAGTTTCCTGATGTGAAAATAGGATTTACTAAATTCACGTCCCTTCGACCACAAGAATGTATAAAATTATCCCAAGGAGTTCATAATGTGTGCGTGTGTACCATACATCAAAATATGAAACTAATGATTCAACACTCTAAGATGCCTTGGATTACTGATGCTGCTTTCCAGAATTATAAAACATTAATTGACTTTGTTCCATGTGGTGAATTAACAGAAGATTGTCATACTTTGAAGTGCAATGAATGTTCAAAAAAACTTCAACAACTGGAGTCTGGAAGAAAAATTACTAAATGATATCGACGTTAAAGGAATCCTTCAAGTCAAATATCAACAATGGAATACCACTGATTGATGCAATTTGGATACTTTAATAGAAACTGTAGAAGAATTTATGAAAAAATTTATTTACCGTTTACAAATTTTGATACCACACAACTTTATAGTAAAACAGCAATCTACATTCATTGAGGAAAAAAAATTAAAAGCAGGAAGTGCTTCGTTCAAGGGGATTTTTCTGAAAATTACGGCTTCATAATTCAGAATGCGGTTCAAGGCTATTATTATAATAATTCACAAGCTACTATTCATCCATTTGTCATTTATTTTAAAAGTACCGCAAGTGAATATATACAGCACCGAAGTTTTATACTCATTTCGGATATAAACGATCACAACAGTACTACAGTCCATCTTTTCATTACAAAACTTATTGAATTCTTCAAAACGCATATAAATTCTAATATTACGAAAATAATTTATAACACTGACGGTGTACCTTCTAGATACAAAAATAAACATAACCTAATTAACTTATGCCACCACAAAAAAGACTTTAAGGTTGATGCAGAATGGCATTTTCATGCTACCAGCCATGGAAAGGGACCTTGTGATGGAATTGGTGGTACACTGAAGCGTGCTGCACACCGTTATAGTATGGCGAGCGAAGATAATATTATTGATACACCAAAAACACTTTTCGAATGGGCTTTAAAATGGGAATCTACCATGAACTTTGGATACGCCGATAAAAATGAATATCAATTAACAAAAAAAAATTACAAAATCGATATAAAAATGGGATTACTATAAGTGGAACTCAAAAATTTCATTCTTTTGTACCATTAGATACTAAGACAATAAATGCAAAAATGTTTTCCAACTCAAAAGAAACTTTTAAATGTAAAATAAGTAAATAATTTTTAATAACTATATTTATTTTCACATATATAATTTGTATGATATTTTAAAAAGTTTATTCAATAATAAAATATTTGTAATTTAATGTTGAAAAACAATCCTTTACTTTATGATTCCATAATAACATAATACGAACATAATCAATAGTCAAAAGTTCCTAAATAGATTTAGTTGTTTATACGGCTTTTTTGTTTGCAGTCAAGACTGTCAAATTATTTTTTATAAGAGTGACAAGTGATTACTAAAAGTGACAAATAAACATTTCATTTTTTATGCCATCTAATACAAAGAAAATAATTGCAGAAGTGCTTTCCTATTCAAAAGAAACTTCTGTTTGTAAAATAAGTAAATCATTTTTAACAATTGTATTTATTTTATTTATTGTACTACATATATAATTTTTATAATATTTTAAAAAGTTCATCTAATAATAAAATATTTGATATTTAACATAAAAAAAAATCTCTTAGTTTATAACGCCATTTTTATAATTTTCCTTCAGAACAAAAAAAACTGATTCCCGACAGTCATATGCACAACGAATTTTATTTCTAAAACAAAAAATGATGCTAGTCCTAAACTTTCACAAGTTGTTAGATATAAAATAAGCTTCAATTTTCTTTAAAAAAAAAGAAAAAAAAGAGGATATGCCATCTTTTTTTCAATTACACCGTTTTTTTCTTATGTTACACCGTTAAAAATTATTTCAAAAAATTAACAGTGTACATTTTTAAAAACTTTGTTCTAATACCTATTCAACGACATATCATTTATAAAAATCGATTCAGTAGTTTTTCTACAATCGCTCGTCAAAATGCACTCACATCACAAAATAACAAAAAATTGAGGGGCACCCTGTGAAGACCCCTGGTCGAAAAAAAAAATTCTAAGAGAACACGTATTTTTTATTTATCCAAGACTATCCATAAACAAAAAATAATCAAAATTAAAAGGGGTCAAGTCAAAACGATGTTGAATCTTCGTGAAATTGCTCATATATATATAACGATATGAGGTATAACGGAATTTAGCGTCCCTCTCACGTTCACATTTTTCGACCTACACCAAAATAATTTTCTGTGTATGTTTCAGCAAATAATGTCTTGGACAAATTCGTGAACTGGCCTAATCCGGGTACCGGTTAAGCGGCTAGAGCCTAAAAAGTCAAATAATCTAGGGCGCTATAGCTTCCGTTTGAATCATAATATTTTAATAAAGTTTAAAAATTTTTAACATTTGAACCTTTTTTTATCATTTTTATCCAGATGACCACCTTGGCGTTTCAGGTTGGCGTTTCCTCAAAAATCAGCTGTTTTAAAAATTTACTAAACTTTGCTGTCCTTGATCTAGCTGAAAATGGCCAAGCTCATAGTTGAAAACTTTTGCTCACGTATATACAATATAAATCTTTCCAAATTTTTCAAAAAAAATAGTTCAAGTCTAAAGGTTGAGACCCTAGGGCTGTTGAAATGAAAACAAACGCAAAAGGCAATGCTTTCATAATGTTTCAGTTTATGTTATTTAAATTCATCTAAACTTTTAAACAAACTAGAGCCTCAAAAAATTTCAGCTTTCTAACCAAAAAGGTTCCATTTTTATAAGCATTATAAATTATCAAAATCTCTTTTGTTTTTATTTTTTTTTTACTAAGTAACCGTTTGAAAAAAGATTAAATAAGAACAAAAAAATACAACAACAAAGATGATTTTGAAATAAAATTGTTTGATAATGTTTGATTATAAATTATGTGTGATGGTATAATTGTAGTTGTGACGTAGTTCATTTGATCTTTGGTGGATTTAATATGTTATTAAAAGTAGTTTAAACCAACTTAAATAAAACTGTTCCGAAATTGTATTGATGGAGTTAGTTCGGATAATGTATTTAATTTGGTTCGATAATTTTTTTGAATTATTCTGTTTCTACTTAAATTTTTTATTTAAACTAATCTGACTTATCTAATTTTATTTGGACACAAAACCGTCTGACCCCGAAATCTACCTATTTCTAGCGGATATACCTGCCGCTGGGATTTTTTTAATGGTATTAGTTATGAACTTTATTCAACTACTTCCTGTTATATTGCATGTAACACTTTAGTAGTTATCGCACTCACAAGGTGAAGGGTTAAAAATTAATAAAGTCGATTTCGTTTGTTTTACAGGGCTACGATGTAACGTAGGGCCTTACAGGGTTACGTTGTGAGGCTTTTGAGAAAACACATTTTTTTTTTCAAAAAAAATAGTTCAAGTCTAAAGGTTGAGACCCTAGGGCTGTTGAAATGAAAACAAACGCAAAAGGCAATGCTTTCATAATGTTTCAGTTTATGTTATTTAAATTCATCTAAACTTTTAAACAAACTAGAGCCTCAAAAAATTTCAGCTTTCTAACCAAAAAGGTTCCATTTTTATAAGCATTATAAATTATCAAAATCTCTTTTGTTTTTATTTTTTTTTTACTAAGTAACCGTTTGAAAAAAGATTAAATAAGAACAAAAAAATACAACAACAAAGATGATTTTGAAATAAAATTGTTTGATAATGTTTGATTATAAATTATGTGTGATGGTATAATTGTAGTTGTGACGTAGTTCATTTGATCTTTGGTGGATTTAATATGTTATTAAAAGTAGTTTAAACCAACTTAAATAAAACTGTTCCGAAATTGTATTGATGGAGTTAGTTCGGATAATGTATTTAATTTGGTTCGATAATTTTTTTGAATTATTCTGTTTCTACTTAAATTTTTTATTTAAACTAATCTGACTTATCTAATTTTATTTGGACACAAAACCGTCTGACCCCGAAATCTACCTATTTCTAGCGGATATACCTGCCGCTGGGATTTTTTTAATGGTATTAGTTATGAACTTTATTCAACTACTTCCTGTTATATTGCATGTAACACTTTAGTAGTTATCGCACTCACAAGGTGAAGGGTTAAAAATTAATAAAGTCGATTTCGTTTGTTTTACAGGGCTACGATGTAACGTAGGGCCTTACAGGGTTACGTTGTGAGGCTTTTGAGAAAACACATTTTTTATCGAGCTAAGCAGAGTATCATATGGAAGAGCTCTACTCTATAGTATTCCTTAAAAATGTATTTTGGAATTTACACCTCACCGTTTTTTGTATAATACATAATCGCGTTTTCTTTCCCTGCTTTCCCTTCGAATCCTACTGATAGAAAAAATAGTAGATTCTTAAAGAAGAAGAAGAGATTATTAAAGAAGAATTTTAAAGAAGAAAGGGTCAAATACTCATATATAATATCACGAGTCGTTAAATAATAGTCGATTATTTTTCATAATCATTATTACGTATGTCATTTGAGGTCCCGAGTGCGCGTAGCGCACGAGGGAAATTTTTAACCTCAAATGGCATGAGTGGTAATGTTGAAAAATAATCGACTAATAATTTGGTGACGAGTTGTATTTAGCAGACAATTTAACGAACAGAAATAGTAACATTATTTCATACAACATAATCATACATAATAAAATAATATTTCATCTTAGTAGGCGCATAAATGTTATAAATTTGTAATTTATTTTTGACAAATAAACATAAACATGCAATCATTTATGCATGAAAACGGACATTTTTACTATTTGCAAATTGCATTTTCACATAATTTTGTATGTAAATGTTTGTTTTAAATTAATATATTAAGTAGGCCGAAAATATTCGAAAATATTCGCTGTTCCTTCCCACCAGAGAAAAACAATCGAAACAATTCGTTTTGATTTGTTAAAAAATAGTAAATGAAGCATTTTTATTGGACCTTATCGAAACTTTATTTAGTGAGTTGAATTGTCATAATTATATTTTTTGAATCAAAAAATGCAAACTTTTGTATGCCTATGTTTCGTCGTTGATTGATAGAAAAATTTGAAAAAATTCACAGAGGCAGAGATGTTGATAAATTTTCAACGGAAAATGTAGCAAAGTCTCAAATAATTAAATATGTATGTGTGTTTAAGGGAATGGGAGTGGAGAAGGTTGGAAAAAAGATTTTTTGACCCATATCAGTGTGGGGTCATTTGATAAAATTTAGACCGATGTAACGTTTTTGTATCATTTTGACCAATTTTTAATTATTTTATCTTTATTATTTTAGTGAAATTAATACATAATTAGTAAATTAGTTTAACCTTAAAATGTAGTTTATGAATTTTAATTTTTTAACTTTAATAAATGTATAGTATTCATTTTATTCGAAATTTCCTGCAGAAGCAAATGTTGCTCATCGCGAGGTGCATAAAAATAACTTATTGGTACATATTAAATTTCTGTACAGTTTTATAGCTCTTTAGTAGTTTTTATTCGCCTACATATTAAAGTGTTACTTTATTACTGTAATTTGCGGCTTTAAAGTATCACTTTTCAACTATTTATTTTGTTGTCATAGCTACGTCCAAAAAAGTAAAAAGCATTTGTATTTGTTTAAATTCTATAAAAATAAAATTTTTTATCAAAGCAACCCTTAAATTCAAAATTTCATTATCCAATTAAAACAGTTGTTATCATTTGTTGTCATAGCTACACAATAATTTGGAAAAAATAATAAATATTTTGTCAAAGGTTACTTGTTCCACATACTTTTATTTTAAAATTTATGAAAATTTATAATTTTAATTTAGAATAAACAAATTTTCGTAAAATATTTTGCTTGCGGCGAATAAAAAATAGTATATGATGCACGGACGTATGCTATTTTGGACTTAATGTGGGTGTAAATCTCGGCTAGCGCCTCGATTTGCAAACTCCACATCCATCCAAAATCTTTAGCTTTACGTCCTAGCATCATAATGTACTATTTATTTTGTATATTGTTACTAAATGACGTTATTATTGACGTTTCCGAGGAAAAATTCAATTTTATGTGCCTATGGTAGCAATATAAAGGCTTTGCAACATCACTTTTAAGCAATTATTTTTGACGTTTTGTTCTTCTGTATTCACAGAACCCTCGGCAAGCGGATTTTATTCGCACGTGACCGACTTTTTTATTTTTAAATTGCATATATAAAACAGTATAATGAAGACTTTATTTAAGACAATGTCTTCGGTTTTGAAAAAACCTAAGTATTGCATTCATGAGCCAAAAGTGAAATTCTTATCCCCACTTTTTTGGAATTTCTCGGCGTCTTATGACCTACTGATTCTAAAAAAGGTATGTCTGTCTGCCGGCCGTCACAACCTACGAAATCTAGAAAACCGCTGGACGGATTTCAAAAATTTTTTTTTTAAAAATAGGTTTACTCAACCGAAAGAGCCGAAAGGACGATGAGTTCGATAGCTGTACTGAAAGTGTGTCAAAAAAATCGTCAAGTGTGTCAAATCAAGGAAATTTGCATATTTTTTGCTTAAAAAACGTTCATTTTAAGTGATTACGAATAGATACATTGAATTTAAAGAAATTTTAATGGTTGGAATTGGTATATGAGACCAAAAACTAGATTATTGCATTACAAATTTGTCAAAACAATGTTGTCAAGTGTGTCAAAAGAAAGATTTTGATTTATTTTTTTACCCAATTTTTTGGAATAAATAAAATTAATTATTAGTATGACATGAAATTTTATTATTATTGTAGAGAAGTATGGCATCATAAGTTTGTCAAACAAATGTGTTAAAGTGTGTCAAAAAAAAAGATTTTGATTTATTTTTTACCCAATTATTTGAAAAAAATAAAATTAATTATTTGTATGACAAGAAATTTTATTATTATTATAGAGAATTGTGGCATTATAAGTTTGTCAAAAAAATGTTGTCAAGTGTGTCAAAAGAAAGATTTTCATTTCTTTTTTTAGAAAATAATAAAATTATTTATTTGGATGCAATGAAATGTAATGATCGTGATATTATTATTATTGAGAATTTTATTGCATTATAAGTTTGTGACAAACATATTGTCAAGTATGTCAAAAAAATGATTTCATTTATTTTTTTTTGACAATTTTTTGGGAAAAAAAATTTAGCTGTTTGTATGACGTAAATGTGACATGGAAATTTTGAAATTTGTTATACATTTTGAAATATTTTTGGAATTTTGAAAAAAGTTTGTATTTTTGATTTTGTAATAATATTTGGAATATTTTTAGGATTTTGAAAAATTTAAAATTTTTGATTTTATTATAATTTTTGGAATTTTGAACAAAGTTTCAATTTTTGATATTGTTATAATTTTTGCAATATTTTTAGAATTTTTAAAAAAGTTTGAATTTATTTAATTTTTACAATATTTTTGGAATTTTGAAAGAAATATGAATTTGTGATTTTGTAATATTTTCTCGCAACGCTAAATGGAGACGTTTTTGAGTAGTTTGCTGAGTGATCATCTTTTCACTGAATTATGTTAATTTATGATCTGTTATGAATTTCCGGCAACGTATTGATGTTTCGTGTTAGTTTTGTAATAAATTTCTAAACATAGATAAAAAATACATGTACTTTAACAAAGAGTTATGTTTGATATATATCGCTGACCAAAACTAAAAACAATGTCCTCATAAAAGTTTTATGCCGAAAACTATATCAATCCTTAACCAAAACCGAAGTCTTGATATCTGATATCAGATCTTGAGATTTCAGCCGCTCCATATTTTCAACTTGAACCACTACATTACAGACATTAAATTGAAAATAATAATATATGCATAACACCAAAGAAATCTAATCAGTTTATTCTTTTTGTAACACATGCACAAAAAATATCCAATTTTCCTCTGCAATAAAATAAACGAAAAATATATTTGTCGCATATATGCCTACAAACAACATATTATTTTCTACTACCCAACATAAAAACCTACTTTCGATGTTTGTTCATTGCATCGTTTTCGTCACCTGTGATAAAAAATCTATACAAATTACGTACCTAGTGACGAAATTAATTTTTTAAAGCCATCTATTTTCTAATTTCTTAACCAGAATTAACTATCCTAGAACACCCGTTAAGTGATATTGTCCCGTCAGTTGATTGATTGAATGAACTAATTTTGTTAGTGTTAATTTATCTGTCTTGGGCAGATGACGTTAATTTATTTTTGAATTATTTACGGACAACATGCATCTAAATCGCCTAGGCCGGTACACTGTCCTCTCGTTTTCGGCATCGTTGAGAAATATACTATTAATTCTTCGAAAAAGCATTTTGTGCACGCGAAAATATTTTGTGCACGCGAAACAAATATGTCACATATCAAAACAAGCCCACAAAATATTTTTTGAGTTGACAGATGACCATATTTTTTTAAAATTTCGAAATTTCATTGTAACCGAATCGATATATTTATATTTTTATACATTCTTTTTGAATACAAATATTACATCGAAGATGGCGCACTCTGATTTATATTTAAATATCTTAAATTTTTTTATAAATTTGTTAAATAATAGGCTAAAATTCACAATTAAATAAATATTTAATAAATTTTGTGCATTTGTTACAAAAACTGGTGTGTTTTACTAGCGCGAACTACGTTTCCAAACGCAAGTGATTGCGGCACTCGTTACGCCCGTACTGCAAACTGTGCTCCCATATGTACTTAAATACTATTTCTATTTTCTACTCTTATATGTACCTATATACAATTTCCGTTCAAACAATTCCGAGTTGACGTCAAAAAGTGGTAGCACAACACCTTGAAAGAAATATTATTATATATATGATACATGTTTCTATTTAATTATAAAATTGCGTTTCACCTACTAATCACCTATAACTTATTAACTCCAATTACTGTCATAAACATATCATGAGGTAACATTGTAACATTATACTTGGAAATAATTTATCTATACATTTCCATAAAATATAAACATTAAAATGTGTCATTTATATTTACAATCATCGCACCCAATAATAATAATTTACAAAAACATTCAGTTATATTATTATTATACAAAAAAAATTACTTTTTTTAGTTTAATATTTTCGTCGTTGTTTGTAACTTGACAGCTATTAATTACACCACAAAAACAGCGGAATTAAAAATTGTAATAACTTTTTATTTATTCATATAATATTTGTTATAATTTGATGTTGTTCTTGTTACTCTTAAAACAGAAATACGAGAGATAAATTAATTGTTTATTTTGTAAAAATAAAATAAATAAATTAATTTATTGTACAAACATAAAATTTATAATTTATAATAATAAAACAACAAACCTATAAATCGGTTTATTAAAGTATATATTTTTTAAACCGCTATCAGTCCGATATTTAATTTATCATTAAAAGTTATAAATTTCACAAGTGTGGAAACATTTAAATGATTTTTTTTTTAATTGGGAAGAGGTATGTGGTATTTTGGTATAATGGAATGGGGAATTAGGCTTTTAATTTTACTTCGAGTGAAATTTAAATACCTATCATCGTTTTCTTATTGAGTTTTAAGACCATTTTTTGTTGTTCATTTTCAACATTAAATTTGTTGTTTTATTATTTACTCCAAACAGTTATAGGTTCGAATCCCAATCCAAACACGTATAGGAGAAATGGAGTTATTCTATAAGAAAAATCTGAATACTTTCGAGTTGAAAAGTTCAAATTATTTCCTTTGTTACTTGAATTTAATTGCTCATATAAATCCTTAGTAAATTTAATATCTATTAAAAATTTATGTTTTGTGAATTTAAAATTCTTATAAAATTTAAATTAGTGTTTTATCGTCTTCGTCTTCTATCTATATATATAAAATTGGAAGTATGTGAGTTTGTCGTTTAAGTCCAGTAACTTTATACATCATAGTATGCGTCAAATCCGGAAGTTCTGATTTTTTGCAGACTTGTTTATGATGTTGGCCTAATGAATAATCCAAGTTTGTGACCTCGAGCGCCGAACGCAACTTTGTCAAAAATCGAAAATACCGCGAAAAAATCGTTATTTTTCAAATTTTGGCGATTATAACCATAAAGGACTAGTTTTTTATTTTTACTTTTTTGGGACGGTTTTAAAGTAGACTAAATTTGCTACAATATGATACTAGAACTGGCTTTGTAGACCCAATAGTTTCCGAGATTAAGCAGTTCAAAGTTTATCATTTTTTTCGAAATGCGCAATTTTTTGCAATTCTATCGTGCTGAATGAATTTTCGAGTGACTAAAATAATGTCTAAAATATTGAAAAATATTGCGAAATATTGCGAAGTTGCAAAATCGATAAACTTTGAAAGGCGCAATCTCGGAAACTATTGGGTCTACAGAGACAATTCTAGTATCATATTATAGCAAATTTAGTCTATTTTTTTTTTCAAAATCTAGTCTTTTAGGGCCATAATCGCCAAAATTTGAAAAAATAACGATTTTTTCGATTTTTGAGGCTTAATCTCGGAAACTATTGGGTCTACAGAGACAGTTCTAATATCATATTGTAGCAAATTTAGTCTACTTTAAAACCGTCCCAAAAAAGTATAAAGCAAAAACTAGTCATTTAGGGTTATAATCGCCAAAATTTGAAAAAATAACGATTTTTTCGCGGTTTTTTCGATTTTTGACAAAGTTGCGTTCGGCGCTCGAGGTCACAAACTTGGATTATTCATTAGGCCAACATCATAAACAAGTCTGCAAAAAATCAGAACTACCGGATTTGACGCATACTACCCCATACTCTCAGGCGACAAAATTACTGGACTATTAATAAACCATTCATCCGATCATCATGAAACTATGGGAAGTTGTTGTGTATACTTGCGCATAGATAACAGGCACTTTTTTTTGTGAATGGAACCCCAGGGCCAATATAATTATCTTAAGAGGTTCTGCCTAAATGTTGATAATAATTTAATTTGATTTTTCTTTAAATATCGTTTTATACGGTTAGATTCCTTTGATCAATTTTTTTTTGTTGAATATAATTTAATGAAATTGAAAAATGAAAGTATAATCTGAAACAATTACATTTGTATATATCAAAACTATATGTATTTGAATTGAACACATAATGATGTTACATATTTTAGGATTTACACTAAATATGTTATTGATTTGCAATTGTATGTAATACATGCTTCTCCAACAAAGAAAGATGGTTGATAACAACGATTAAAAGCTCAAAACTACGAAATGGACTTCGCACAAATACTATACAAAAAGCATAGCTTATGTATAATCAAACATGGATAGCAATTATGATAAACAAACTAATCAAACATGTTGCCTCTAGCCGGCAACACGTTTGGAATGTGATTTCCAAACAGTAACAATGCATTAATACCAATGAATGAATTTATAATATGAATGAATTTATAATATCTGCCCGCCCGCAGGAACATATGTAATATTTAAAATTTTGGATCTATGGATGTGACAAGGCCGCGTACTTTAGTACCTGCTTTTGGCAAATCAGTTAACGTGAGATATCGTATACTACTGAAAATAACAGTGAGAGATCACTTATATCAAGGGGATAAGAGATATTTTAAAAATGCTGGCGGATGTTCTTTTTTCAATCAACGATAGTACCCTTAGTCTTAGTTATGGAATATTCTTTGACAATAACGCTTTATTTTTTTTAAATAAAATGTGTTGGGTAGTAGGAATTACAATGTGTGTCACAACAACACATAAGAACCTTTTAAGAAAAAAGTCCCATAACAACATGCTTTCTAAGGTGTTGATGGACGTAATTTTTTTATTTTTTAAAAGAATGAACTTTTTGATTGGTCGAAAAAATGAGCTTAGATATATGCTGGCTTGAGGTAAACAATGCGTTACATGATCTTGATATATGCTTCTAGCACTAGGATAATTAGGAACCTAATTTTAGCTTTGTTCCTGCAAATTTGAAAAAAAAAGTATATTGTTTTTATTTCCTCCATCCTATCATGCAATATTGGCCTATGTCGTACATTATTATGTGAAAGGATTTATTATTAAGTTTTCCATTCTTTAAGAAGAATATAAAATAAAAAAAAAATTGCGTCCATCAACGTCTTAAAAAGCATTATGTTGTAGAACCTAGGTCTTAAAAGGTTTTTATGTGTTGTTGTGACACATATTGTAATTCCAAATATGCCACATATTTTGAAATTGCACAAACTTTTTTGAACTTTGGTCAAAAAGGATGATGAACAATGTCATCGAAGCTACAATTTGAGTGGAAAATTCGAAGAGGAAGATGTAGTATTGCACAACAGACATGCCACATATTTCAATGATCCCAACAGATTCAAACGTTTAGTTTCCAGTGCAACACGCTGGAAAGCACACGGACAGTTACTGCAAACATGTGGACTAGATTTGGAAAATCCGTTCTTCTCACATGGAAAACTGTATGTGGCTGGCGCGTTAGGAAAACCTTCTGATTTATTCGTGTACGCACCAGACAGAAAAACAAAAATATAGTGTACCCACAAGTACTCGAATAAATAAATATAATTAAAACGACATTTTGAAATTCGTTCCATATTAAAATAAATAAGTTGCAATAAAAATGACCCAATGTAAATTGAATGTTATCTTTACGATTTTTCTCGAGTTTTCGTTCTTATGAGATAGCAACAATATGCGACCGATGTTAAATAAACAAAACTTTTACGCTATTTGAGTGAGTGATTAAGATCAAAGTAATTATTGTTCAAAGTATGTATTTGTTATTCATAGCTGGAAAACTAAATAATCAATGATTCTAAGTGTGTAGAGACAAATTTACTCTGTAGTAATAATTTTGAATAATGATGCTTTAAAAAAAAAAAAAAAAAAAAAAAAAAAAAAAAAAAAAAAAAAAAAAAAAAAAAAAAAAAAAAAAAAAAAAAAAAAATGTGTAAATAAACATAACATTACTCTAGATTTCATATAAGATATATCCTATTAAAGTTTGTGCCACGAATTTGTTATTATTCTCCTGCCCAATCAAAACACATTGAAAATATTGGAAATTCATATTTCTATCAAGTTATCGCTCGTCACAGGAATTAATTAGAGCTCAATAAATATAATATTGCAAGTGTTTTACTTAGTCCGAGGTTTTATCAATCAAAACAGTCATCATTACTAGCAAGATCGTGTGTTGTCCAGTCAAATTATCAGTCCCCTGGCAAGTATTTTCGTAAAAAGTATTTTAATTACAGGTAATTTTGTAATTTTATACGTCGTGAATATGTATTGCCTTGGTACAGAATTCGTTTATTTTTTTTTTAGACGTAATTTTGTCATTTTTAAGCGAAATACTGATAAATTCTCAGTCCCCTGGTTCTCAGTCCCCTGGAAGATTTAAAAACGGGTAGCCTTAGATAAATGTTTATTTCGTATTTTGAGATAATTTTGAGTTAATTTACACAGTTGAAAAAGTAACTGCAATATTTAAAGCAAGTCTTGCAATAGGAGCTATGCGTTGCAGGTTATTATTGAATTGTAAAGTAAATGTTGCATTGAACCTAATTTCAATGCATTTCTCTAAAATTTAAAACGCATCATAATTTATTTTTATAGAACAGCTAGAAGTTTTAATGCACCTTGCTACAATTTAATACATTAATGAAATTTCAAAATTCACTAGAGTATTATCCATTTTAGAAATATATAGTTAAAATCGTTTCATGTATGTTTTAGTTATCGCTTCTCAGCTGAAAGTCTATAATAATAGTGATTAAGGTGGTATGTATGTTTTTATTTTTTCCGTTGTAATTTTTTTATTTTAATTTGATTAATTTAGGCAGGTGCGTAATAATCAAAGTAACTCGAAACTATGATGTAATTTGCATTAAAATGTTATACTAAAAAAATGTTGCGCGTAATTTATTTAATGCAAATAACAGACATTTTTAAACAACAAGCTTTTTTATTTTACTCCAAGTACACTGTTAAATATTGATGCAAAGAGCATTAGTTTAACTTTATATAGCAAGCTTTGTATTGTTTTGTAATGGAAACTTTCGTAGGACCTATATGTGTAGTAATTTGCATTACATATTCAATTTTGTTTCAACTGTGTAGGAGTTAGATGGATATTTTTTAATTTTGACTCTTATTTTTTTTTTTTGTTTTTTTGTTTTTTTGTTTTTTTTTTTTCGACTGGCCACATTCAGAAAAGTTGAAAGAACGTCATCAACTTTAACTTAAACTAGTTGCCAGAACTTATACGCAAAAAACATGTCGTGCCGTAATTAGCTCCATTTTCTTCCTCCGTGTGTAGAACTACCCATATATATATATATATATATTTATATATATATATATATATATATATATATATATATATATATATATATATATATATATATATATAATATATATATATATATATATATATATATATATATATATATATATATATATATATATATATATACATATATATATATATAGGTAGAAACATGTGTTGATGCAGAAATTTCATTCTTTGTAGTTTCGTCTGCAAATTTAGTTTACATTTGTGATTCGAAGTGAAAAGACGTTTCTGTTTATTTTGTGGAAAACAAAAAAAAATAATAAAAGTGTAATGGCAGACAGTGAATGGCTTACTCCACGACAACTAAGCGCACTTTTGTACGAAGAACAACAAGCATATATTCGTCAAAAGCTTGAAGAGAGCCAAGAAGAAATAAGTGACCATGATTCAATAATTGGTGACGAGGCTATAGGTGAATGTGTAGGTGATATCGGTGGTGATGACTCAGATGTTGGAGAACCCACGTTACCAGAATATGACCCAGAGGACAACAGTAATTCTGATGAAGAATTTGAAGATGCACCAATTGAAACTGGCGAATGTTTTACTGTCAGAGATGATAATGTTTAATCTTCGATACAACCACAACCTGTAAGATTCCGTACGCACAATATTCTAAGAAGTGCACACTCTGGACCAGTATGGACAACGCAAGGTTTTACCATTGCAGAAACGTTCCAATTGATGATATCAGGGGAATATGCAATTATTCGTGAATCAAATCGAAAGGCAAGGCAATGCTATTTTTTTTTTTAATAAGAAGTGTTGTGTAGTAGGAATTACAAAATGTGTCACAACAACACATAGATACCTTTTAAGGCGTAGGTCCCACAACAACATGCGTCTTGAGGTATAGGTGGACGCTTTTTTTAAATCTTTGTGGATTGAAGGCACTCGAGACTATTGATTCGGGCAAGGCATTCCATGTGTACGATGTACGCACAAAGAAATCCCTTTGATAATGATAATGACAATGCAAAACATCCAACAAGAGAACCGAGATCATGGATTCCCATAACAAAAAGTGAATTTGATGCATATTAGGGCCTACTTTTGCTAAGTGGCGTTACAAATTCTGGTTACGTGCATACAAAAGATTTGTGGTAAACTACATCACATCCATTATATCGTACTGCAATGAGTATACGACGATTTTGGGAAATAAGCCGCTTCATACGTTTTGATAATGGAAAAACACGCCAGCAACGCAAACCACTTGACAAAGCAGCAACAAAATCGGACGTTTTTTTATGCTTAACAGCTGTCTTCGTAAATATTACGTGGCAGGAGCCAACGTCACCGTAGATGAAAAATTATATGCTTATCGTGGTGAAAGTGGCTTCACGCAATACATACCATCAAAACCTGCTAAATATGGGATAAAAGTGTGGTGGGTGTGCGACATCATTTCGTCCTATCCATTGCAAGTACAATCAATATTGTTGAAAATTGTTGAAAATCTAAATAACTAAATTTAATTTAATTTTTCAATGCAGGGACAAATCTATACAGGAATGGCACCGTCTGGTGAACGTGGAAGAAACGTTGGCGAAAGAATAGTAAAGAATTTATGTGTCAAGCTTTTTGGTGGAAGTGGAAGAAATATTGTATGTGACAGCTTTTTCACTAGCTACAACTTTGCAAAATCTTTGATGAAAGACAACAATTTATCTGTATTAGGGACTGGCAACAAAAGGCGTACATTCGTGCCGGCAGAATTTGCCAACCCCAAACGACATGAGGCTGAGTCATCAATGTTTGGGTTCTATAATAACGTTACGATGTGCTCGTACGTGCCCAAGAAAAACAAGGCAGTTGTAATGTTGTCCATTACTCATTATACAACAGAAACGGCTGGTCCTAAGAAGCCATTGCTTATATTGGACTTCTAGTTTCCATCCCGGGATTTACCGGACGGGAATTCCCGGGAAATTAGCTATTTTATCTAATCCCGATTCCTGGGATTTTTATTAATTTCCCGGGAAATCCCATATAGTTTAATTATAATTAAATAAAAGTGATCTATAAAGTTTGGCGTATAATCAATTATTTTTTCCGGTCCAGTTTGACGTAATATGTAAAATATCGCGATATTTTTGATCATATTGCACGAGTGAACACTATCATTATTTCTTTTTTAACATTGAAGGAAGGATTGTAACATATTTCATAATAAATCAGGTAGCAAAAGCTTTCTACCATTGCTTAATTCAAAAGGCCAAACAATCAATAGTTCGGATATATTAAATATGTAAACAAAAATATAATATAAATATATAAATATCGTTTAAGTAACTTCGAATTTAATATCGATGTACAAGTAAAATTATATCGTTCCGTTGGTAAATATCGATACTTTTTTCAAAAACCATAGATATATTGATATGGCAATTCTCTTTCCTTTCAATTTTTTAGAAGAACGAATTTCTATCAATTTCATCAAGAATTCAAACTAGTTTTCGAGCTTCTGATAGACATCCAAAACACAAAATTTCGCCATTTTAATTCACAAGATCGCTCAATTTGAATTTAAATTATTATATATGATTTTCAGACTTTGTTTAAACCATACATTTATTTATTATTTTAAAAAAAAGGATACTAGTTTAGTCAAATAAGAACAGTTGGCTATATCGGGTTAGCAGGTTATGAGAAGTTTGGCTGCGAATGGAACACAGTCTCAGGTGTGAAATAAAACCAATATTTAAAAATAAGTATATTATTCGTAATCACTCACTGTACATTTTACACATAAAAGAAGATATTTCTTGTAAATTATTTTCGTATAGGCTTATGCACAAGTTTTGTTATTTGTTATCGATAAACGTGGCATTATTGTCCACTGAGGTCAAGGTAGTAGTTTGGACACGGCTGTTAATATAACAGTTGAAATAGTGGATCAAAACAAATTTGCAAATCAATTTTACAAGAGGGTTCAATTTTGAAACCTTTTGAATGCAGTAAAATTTATTTGCGAATACGATTTAGATTCTGCTTTTGATTTATTTACAAATTATCAATTAATTATTGTCATCAAAATGTGTCATCATAACTGGCCGCGACTTCTAAAAGGTTAAGATCTATGGAAAAGTATATAATATAGATTATTTTATTCCCTTATATGAATGATAATTTAATATATTAACTTTTATAAAGTTTTCAATATCCATTATTGCTTTAAAATGAACAAAACCATTAAAGTTTGAATGAAATTTCAATAAAAAAATCAAAAAAAAATGTTATTTTATAATAGGTTTTAAATTTAAAATATCTTCCGGGAATTCCGGGATTCCCGGGATTAAGAAATCATTAATTCCCGTATCCCGGGACTTAAAATACGGCCGGGAAATAGAAACTCTATGGACTACAACAAAACCAAAGGTGGCGTTGATAACAGTATTTATCCGAATTTAGTACCAAGCGGCGCACAAACAGATGGCCTTTGACTATCTTTTATAATATTGTGGACGTTGCTCCGATTGCTGCATACGCAATATCCGTTGACAACAACATTAACCTGAAGTAGGGTTTCTAAATATCCGACCTATTTGATTATCCGGATATCGAATACATAAACAATAAATTATCCGGATAATCCGGATAATTACACAATAAATAAAACATGTTTTTTACTTTGCGGTATTTAAATCATTTATGTATATTTTTCGTGTATCTAAATTAATTAATTTTTATACATAGTCACAAAATAACAAAAATAGTAACAAATCATAAATAATAATAATAAAAAAATAAAATTATTGATAGATTTAATTAAATTAATGAAGTTATTGATGCATTTATAAAAATGCATATTTTATAAAAATTATTGCATTAATTAATTAATTATTACAATGTCTCGAAATTGAGTCGAGTTCTAATTTTTGTCCTGGTAAGACCAGCAATTGCAAATACTCGCTCCGTTGCAGTCGATGTAGGTTTTATTGGTAATAATACGCAATATAGAATATTTAAATTGCCCACCGTTTTTTATAATTATTTAAATAAATGAAATCTTTCTTCAGCAATATGGAACTTCCTTCATTCTGCTTCTCAACATGAGTAATTAAAGCAATAGCATTCTCAAGCACTTTCTGCAGTCACGATTTCTTATACAAACTTCACTATATAGACTTTCTTCATCTTCACTTCCAATAGTAATTTCATTAGTGATTTCCTCAGAGTCATAATTTAGAAGTACAGCTCTCATAAACTTTAAAAAAAATAGCCAACACTTCAGATTTTATTGACAGGGCCACAAGTTTATAAAACATTATTTTTTTAAAATTAATATAGCATTTAATAAATATTAGTAAAATATCTTTACACTGCAGATTCACGAAGTGTTTCATAAAATATTCAATGATTACAGTTTTCAAAACATTAAAGTTGTAAATAAATTTTTAAAACTTGTAGTCACTTCACTGCACTAACAAACTTTGCAACGCAAGTTAATAGTTATTTGAACTTTTCAACGCAATTTGATTATTTTTTACAAAATAAAGGGTTTTTTAATATCTGGATAATTGCAAGAAAGTATCCGGATAATCGAATAGTCAAAATATAGCCGAATAATCCGGATAATTCGATATCCGGATATCCGGATTAGAAACCCTAACCTGAAGGCATCTACAAGCTGCCGTAGGACGTTTCTCCATCAGTTAAGCGAGCAAGCCAGAAATGAAGACAAGGGCGAATTACAGCAGAATATTCAAAGTTTTTCAACGCGCAGCTCCATCGAAGGAGTTGCGGATGCTGGAGCATATGAAGCGGAGGAACGTGATAGTACGGGCCACCTGAAAGTAAAGGGGAATTGCTACATCTGCTCGAAACGACGCCCTACTCGTAAAGCATGCACATTATGCAACGAACCAGTGTTCCAAAGACTTGCCGCAATGCGATAGATGTATTTGAATATCAATAATTTTAAATTTTTTCGTAGTTTTTTTAATATTTTGTTCATAATTATTTTATAATTTATAACAAGTTTTATATCATAAGTATTTTTTTCATATATTTTCAGTAATAATTGCAAAAATTAACTCAAAATAAACTATACTTTTCAATTATATCATCATATTTGCATGCGTTTTATTATACATACCCAGGTATGTATGCTGTTGACGTAACGGTGCAACTTTGTAAATGGGCTATATCTTCCGAACGGATGATCCAATCCTAATCAAACTTAAGGCTATTGCGTAAAACAGTTTTGGTTAGGATATCACGAAATTTCAAGTCGATCCGATTATCCAGTTCAGAGCTACAGCGTTTTGAAAACGCAAAACATACCCAGGTATGTTGCCGTTAACATAAAGGTTAATACAAAATAAAGACATCAGTGTTAATTTAGCTCTCGTATAGGAATTATGTTGTGTGTTAAGTGGTTAGTATACTGGACTAGAACTTAGGATTTGACTCTCCATTTAGGTCAAAGTGTTTAAAGAATTGGAGTTATTCTATAGAAAAAAATTTAAAAGGAGAAAATGAATTATGCGAATCCAGATTGAGAAATCTCTTATTTTTGAAAAAAAAATAAAAAATCGTACCAAAAAAATTTTATGGTGAATTTATCTAAAAAATAACAAAAAATAATTTTCAAAAATTTAAAATTTAAAAATCCACAAAAAATATACTTTTTTTAAAATAATAACCCATCTATAGAATAATAACCTATCTACAGAATAATGTAACTGGTTAGGTTTTAATCTTACGGGAGGTTCTTGGCGTGGCCCCTATGGTCACACCCCCATCCCACTAGTTTCTTGTAGATTTAAAAAACTCGCAATTATTGTACAATTTTGAAGTAAATGAAAAAGCTACTCACGTTTATGGGAAGACATAACTGTTTTCCTTTGAGACAAAAAGAGTACATTCCTACATCATAGGTTAAATAATAATAAAATCTTGTATAATTAAATGAAAGTATAAAGTGTAGCCATCGTCTCTTGGCGTTTGCCAATAAATTCGAACATTGCATTGAATAATTAAAAAAGTTTTTGGGTTAAAGCCAATTTTTAAATTATTTATTATTTCTGTATCGACAATCGTTTCGGTTTATTATAAAACCATCTTCAAGGATATGTTATAAACAAAAAATTCTTTTACTAAAAATAATCCACTAATAATATTTAGACAAAAAATTGACATAAATATCAAAAAAAATTAAATATTGTTTTGAAATATAAAAAAAACGCTAGCTGTAATGAAAAATATAAAAAAAGTAAAACAAACAATTATACAATGTAAAAACTGAAAAAAAGACTAAAAAATATGGTACTGACGGTTGAAAATTTCTTTTCCAAATTACAATTTCTCAATATTTTAAAAATTATTTTTTAGTTGCGTAAAACAAAATCATAGGTGTTATTTAAAAAAGCTGTAGCAGTTTGTATGTTCATACAATTATTATGTTGTTTAATACGTATCATTTCAAAAATCCGACGTTTGTTATGGTTTTTTTCTCTATCCAAAATTTTTATATTTTGGAAAGGCAAATTTACGCTACAGCTTCTTTTATGACTAGATAATGCGCTCATATTATCGATATTTTGTTTTTTTGCGTCATTGAGATGTTGTTTGACTCATTTTTCTAGATACTGTTTTGTTTGCCCTATATATGATTTACCACATCCACAATCAGCTTGATAAACCAATTCGATTGAAGATTAATTTTGTAAAAATAGTGTTATGTAACGTCTTGTTGGCTCTTCCCACGACTTCAAAATTAAATTTTTTCAACAAATGTTTAACTTGCTCAAAAAGACATTTTACATATGGTAAAGTCATATAAATTTTGTTATTGTTTATAGAAGAATTAATAGAAGAATTAATAGAAACATCTATTAATTCTTCCAATATGTTTTTTTCTTTGCCATAAATTTGTTGATTAACTAATTTTCGTATAAAATTTTTTGGATAATTGTTTTTTTCGGCAAACGGCTGTAAAGTTTAACTTTGCTGCCGCTAGGGAGTTAGCTAAAGTCTTACTTTTTAGCCTGACAGCAAAAGTAACGTCTAGTGACAGTAAAAGTAACGCCATTTTTATTTTATATTACGGAGGCTGTAAAGTAGCATTTGTTATTTGTTAGTTTTTTATTTTTTCAAACATATTGTATAACCATGACAACAAAAAATAAGTTGATTCTCATACTATGAAAATATGGAGGGGCTGAAATCTCACAGCTCTGAGATATCAAGACTTCGGTCTGGGTTAAGGATTTTGATATAGTTTTAGGCAAAAAACTTTTATGAGGACATGGTTTCTAGTTTTGGGCAGCGATGTACATCAAACATAACTCTTTGTTGAAATACAAGTTTTTTATTTCTGTTTAAAAATTTATTACAAAACTAACACGAAACATCAATATGTTGCCGGAAAATTATAATCAAAATTCCAAAAATATTGTTAAATTAAATAAAATCAAACTTTTTCAAAATTCCAAAAATATTCCAAATATTAGAATAAAATCAAATACTTAAATATTTTCTAAATTCCAATAATATTTCAAAAATTCTTAAAAATCCAAACTTTTTTAAAAATTCTAAACATATTGCAAAAATTATTACAAAATCAAAAATTCAAACTTTTTTCAAAATTCCAAATATTATAATAATAACAAAAATTAAAAATTTTTCAAAATTCTAAAAATATTTCAAAAATTCTTACAAAATTAAAACTTTTGCCGAAATTCTAAAAATATTGCAAAAATTATTACAAAATCAAAAATACAAACTTTTTCAAAATTCCAAAAATATTTCAAAAACTACAACAAATTCAAAAATTTCCATGTCCAATTTCATTTTAAATTACATTTACGGCATAAAAACAGCTACATTTTTTTTCCCAAAATATTGGCTAAAAAATTAAATGAAATCATTTTTTGACACACTTGACATTATTTTTTGACACACTTATAATGCCATAATTCTCTATAATAATAATAAAATATCATGTCATACGAACTATTAATTTTATTTTTTTCTAAAAAAATTGGGTAAAAAATAAATAAAAACCTTTCTTTTGACACACTTGACAACATTTTTTGACAAACTTATAATGCCATAATTCTCTATAATAATAATAAAATTTCATTTCAAACAAACAATTTATTTTTTTTCCAAAAAATTGGGTAAAAAACTAAATAAAAATCTTTTGACACACTTGACAACATTTTGTTGACAAACTTATAATGCCATAATTCTCAATAACAATAATAAAATTTCATTTCAAACAAACAATTTTATTTCCAAAAAATTGGGTAAAAAAAAAATAAAAATCTTTCTTTTGACACACTTGACAACTTTTTTTTGACAAACTTATAATGCAATAATCTAGTTTTTGATCTCACATACCAATCCCGACCATCAAGATTTCTCCAAATTTAATGTTCCTACTCGTAATCACTTAAAATGAACGTTTTTTAAGCCAAAAATATGCAAATTTCCTTGTTTTGACACACTTAATGATTTTTTTGACACACTTCCGGTACAGTTATCGAACACAGCGTCCTGTCGGACCTGTCCCTTGAGTATACCTATTTTTAGAAAAAAAATTTTTGAAATCCCTGGTGGTTTTCCCTGCAGCGTAGGTAATGACGGCCGGACGGCCGGACGGCTGGCCGACAGACAGACATACCTACATTTTTTTTTTTTGCTTTTTTAGAATCAGGAGGTCGTAAAACGTCGAGAAATGTCAAAAAAAGTGGGGGTAAGAATTTCACTTTGAGCTCATGAATGTAATACTTAGGTCTTTCAGACCGAAGTAATTTTGGAAAGGCTGCTTTGATAAAAAAATTTTATTCATACAAATTTAAATGTTTTTTTCTCTTTTTTGGAAGTAATTATGACGATACAAATTCATATTTATAAAAAGTTTGATGTATTAATTGCATATTTATAAAAAATTTAAACGTTTGCCGAAAAAATAGTGTATTGAATTCGGAGCTAAAGTGACTTTTTGTGTTTCGTCTATAATTGTCAAACTATAGACTCAACACAAAAAGTATCACTTTAGCTCCTAATTAAATAATGTACTATTTTCAAGTGTTTCAAAAAGTAATTTAAAATTTTTGCTATGGAATTTTGGATCAGATAATTTTAAATTTTTTTGGACCATTAAGGTAACCGTAACGAATCAAAATTTAAATATCTACCTAACCATGTTTTTCTGTGGAACCAATCAGTAGCTAGCTGTCCATTACTTAATCGGTGTATGACCAAATCCAAAAATGGTAAACAACGATCAACGTCTGTTTCAAGAGTTAACTGAATCTTGTTGTTAAAACAATTAAATTTTGTAAGAAAATCTAGAACCTTATCTTTTGGTAAAGCAGTTAAAATGTCGTCAACATATCTGAAGAAAAATGGTGGTTTTATTTCCATATTTTTTAAAACGGTTTCTTCAACATACTCCATAATCAAATTTGCACAAGAGGGACTCATAGGAGAACCCATAGGACTTCCAAAAATTTGTCTGTAAGCTTGCTGATTATATGTGAATTCACAATTATTTAGTACTAACTCCAATGCTTCCACAAATTGCATTTTCGTTAATTTAAGCTTATTAAGTTTTTTAATTTCAGTCCAATTTTGTTTAACAAGCTGAACAACAAGATTACTATCAATATTAGTAAACAAAGATACGACATCTAACGATATTAAAATGTAGTCTTCTGGTAAATGGTATTTTGATAGTTTCTTTTTCAAATCTTTCGCATTCTTTATAAAAGTGTTAGTTCTTCCCACAAATTTATTTAAAATTTTAGATAAAAAGTTGTAAAGAGCGGTTCCAATAGAACTTACAATTGGACGAAGAGGTATGCTGATCTTATGAACTTTCGGTAAACCATACAAAGTAGCAGGAATACCATTACACGATCTCAACCATTTTTCTTGTTGTTCAGTTATTCGCAATTCTGTTTCCCATGACATTACAATTTTATTAAGAATGGTTTGTACACTAGAAATTGGTACTTTTACTATTTTCTGATAAGTAGACTCATCTTGTAATAAAGCTTGTATTTTAAACTCATAATCATTTTTTTCCATAACAACAGTAATATTTCCTTTATCGGCTTTTACAACAATTATGTTTTGGTTATTGTTCACAAAATTTTTTGTTTCTTTTAAATCATACAGTAGCTTCAGTTCTTCATTAGAAAGTAATTTCTTGTGGGTAGTTTTAGATTTAAAATTTGTCAAAATATTAACAAAACGATTACGTAGATCAGACTTCGTAAAATCATCAAAACGATCTTCACAATTAAGCAGAACACTTTCAACACTGCATACTATTTTGTCAAAAGGTATTGCTTTAGAAATAACAGGTGGACCAAATTTCTCGCCGAGTTTCAAAATATTTTCTATATTTTCAGGTATTGGTTGTTGTGAAAGGTTAACTAACCACTTACCGTCTGATAAATTTGTAGCTTGATTGTCTTCTACAGTCGAATTTTCAAGGTAGATTTCATGAGTGATGTTTTCTCTTACATTAACTAAGTTTATTCGTTTTGGCATTAAAATGTTGTCAATTTTCTGACGATGTTTGATTTTAATTTCTTCAAAAACATCTTTGAATTGTTTTTCTGCTCGTTCAAAAATCATGGATGACAGGCCAGGAGATAAATTAATTATAATAAAACTTCTCAAATCTTCAATATATTTCTCAGTTTTCTTAATAATACCAAAAGTTTCGGTAATTTCTTGACTTAGTGTTGTGAACAGATAACGTTGTTCAGCATTTTCAAAAATTTTGTCATCTATTTTGGAAGTGTTTTTGAGACGTCTGTTTGAGGGTAAAACTCTTTGTTTTCTAAAACGCAGAAGAAGATACTTCTTATTTGGAATTTTTGCTAGTTTTATTTTTTCAGTAAAAAATTGAGCGACTTTTTTCATTATATCAATGTTTAAAACAAAAAACTTTTTTAATTAAATAATTTGCAAGCCAAACATCATATCATACATTGCATTGAATCCATTCGAAATACGTTGAGAAGAAATGGAGTTTTGCTCTGAGAAAAATCCAACCATATCTTCGAATTGAAAAAACTCAAATTATTTTCTTCTTACTTCAGTTCTCACAAAAATCCTTATTAAATTCAATCTTATTTAATTTCATTTAACCCGTTAATTCAAACGGGGTAATTGTAAATGAACCGTTATCTAACTGCTTGTATAAAGTAAGTTATAAATAATCATCAAATATTAACTCGACATTCTTTTAGCAGTCAATACCAGCAACTTATATGCACCTGCTCTATACACGACAGTAATATTGCCATTGTTGCCATGTACACTCAATTTTCTAAATAAATCAAAGAGTTTGGCTAGTTTATGTTTAATTCATTTTTCTTACCGATATCATTCGCTTCTATTTGAGAATTGTGTTGTACTAAATTACATTATTGAAAATGCTGGCTAAATATGTGTATTTTATCTTTGTGTATTTATTAACAGCTTTAGTAAATAATGTCATAAACACTTGTGGATGTGCCGAGATAAATAATGAAAATTTAATAAATCACAGACAAACCAGATTCATTTCACTTTCAACACTCATGGTACAAAATATCACTAAAACATAATATTTAATACATAAACTAAATAGAAAAAAAAATGTATTTATATTAAAAGTTGTCATAAATTTAAAATAAAATGAAGTATGTATAAACGCCCTCTGTGTGCAATAAATAATGTTTCCGCGTAAAAAATATTAAATAAAATATGTTATCCGATTTCACGGCGCACCGAGTAGCATTAATATTTTATTTTTTATGGCGATCGTCACAGGAATTTTTTTTATTTTTATATTAATGTGTTTTTTTTAAATAGATCTGGGGAAAATGGAAATAGATTTTGTGTTTGAAACAGAACTGAATTAGGGTTGATTTGTTCCAATTATGTTTTTTTGTGAATGTAAAATTTTTAATTTGAGATCGTATTATGAATGAGTAGGTAAATGGTAATAGTGGACTGACGGCGGGAAAATGTTTTGTTTACTAAATCATCATAAACTGGAAATTTTAAGTGGCTGCTTTGGTTACTCAATGCTCACATTTATGCATCTTATCCATGTTTAAAAAAGGCAAAGTTTAAAACAAAATTTGCGTAAATTTTCTAAATTTCCTCAAACCAGATCCAAAAATATTGTATAAGAAAAGATATTCTACACTAAAAAAAAATTAAACTTTGACAGTACTCCCGTTTTTCAAAGATAGCAGTTTCGTATTAATAAAAAGAACAAATACAGTGAAAGAAAATATACGGCTATTGGAACAACTATGGGTAAATATTTTCCTTACAACAGAATGACCCTGACGGAAAATAAATTATGAAAAACTATGAAAAAAAAATGAAAATTTATGAAAAACAAATGTGATAAAATATGGAGGGGCTGAAATCTCACAGCTCTGAGATATCAAGACATTCGGTCTGGGTTAAGGATTTTGATATAGTTTTAGGCAAAAAACTTTTATATGGACAAGGTTTTTAGTTTTGGGCAGCGATGTACATCAAACATAACTCTTTGTTGAAGTACAAGTTTTTTATCTCTGTTTAAAAATTTATTACAAAACTAACACGAAACATCAATACGTTGCCGGAAAATTATAATCAAAATTCCAAAAATATTGTTAAATTAAATAAAATCAAACTTTTTCAAAATTCCAAAAATATTCCAAATATTAGAATAAAATCAAATATTTAAATATTTTCTAAATTCCAATAATATTTCAAAAATTCTTAAAAATTGAAACTTTTTCCAAAAATTCTAAACATATTGCAAAAATTATTACAAAATCAAAAATTCAAACTTTTTTCAAAATTCCAAAAATTATAATAATATCAAAAATTAAAAATTTTTCAAAATTCTAAAAATATTTCAAAAATTCTTACAAAATCAAAAATTAAAACTTTTGCCGAAATTCTAAAAATATTGCAAAAATTATTACAAAATCAAAAATACAAACTTTTTCAAAATTCCAAAAATATTTCAAAAACTACAACAAATTCAAAAATTTCCATGTCCAATTTCATTTTAAATTACATTTACGTCATAAAAACAGCTACATTTTTTTTCCCAAAATATTGGCTAAAAAATTAAATGAAATCATTTTTTGACACACTTGACATTATTTTTTGACACACTTATAATGCCATAATTCTCTATAATAATAATAAAATATCATGTCATACGAACTATTAATTTTATTTTTTTCTAAAAAAATTGGGTAAAAAATAAATAAAAACCTTTCTTTTGACACACTTGACAACATTTTTTGACAAACTTATAATGCCATAATTCTCTATAATAATAATAAAATTTCATTTCAAACAATTTATTTTTTTTCCAAAAAATTGGGTAAAAAACTAAATAAAAATCTTTTGACACACTTGACAACATTTTGTTGACAAACTTATAATGCCATAATTCTCAATAATAATAATAAAATTTCATTTCAAACAAACAATTTTATTTCCAAAAAATTGGGTAAAAAAAATAAAAATCTTTCTTTTGACACACTTGACAACACTTTTTTGACAAACTTATAATGCCATAATTCTCAATAGTAATAATAAAACTTCATTTCAAACATGTTTGTTTGATTAATTTTATATTTTTTCCAAAAAATTAGGTAAAAAAATAAATAAAAATCTTTCTTTTGACACAATTGACAACTTTTTTTTGACAAACTTATAATGCAATAATCTAGTTTTTGATCTCACATACCAATCCCGACCATCAAGATTTTTCCAAATTCAATGTTCTTACTCGTAATCACTTAAAATGAACGTTTTTTAAGCCAAAAATATGCAAATTTCCTTGTTTTGACACATTTAAAGATTTTTTTGACACACTTCCGGTACAGTTATCGAACACACCGTCCTTTCGGACCTGTCCCTTGAGTATACCTATTTTTAGAAATCCCTCCAGTAGTTTTCCCTGCAGCGTAGGTAATGACGGCCGGCCGGACGGCCGGCCGACAGACAGACATACATTTTTTTTTTTGCTTTTTTAGAATCAGGAGGTCCTAAAACGTCGAGAAATGTCAAAAAAGTGGGGGTAAGAATTTCACTTTGAGCTCATGAATGTAATACTTAGGTCTTTCAGACCGAAGTAACTATGAAAAAACTATAAAAAAATATGAAAAACTATCTAAATTAATGAAAAACATATGTAAATTTGGACATTTTTCATAGTTATTTTCATAGTTTTTCTACAAAAAATTATGAATTTCTATGAATTTTTATGACAATGATTAATGAAAATTTAAAATAAAAGTATGCAAAACTATGATGGTTGGCGGTTCGAAATTCGAAGGTGTCATTTTTGGAAGGATGTTTCCATACGAATAATTGAAGAAAAACGTGTTCTAGACCGAGTTGGGAAAACTTGACCATTTTCGATTTTTCTGAAACTTTGTTATATTAAAAGTATGGACAAAATAAAAAATACAATATATCTTACAATTTTTTTAAAGTGCATAGTTTGAGCATATGGGGCACCCCAATATGTATGAAAAATGAAAATTCTGCCAATCCGATGTAAATTTGAAATTTAATTGCTCAAGAACGGCTATACCGATTTCATCAAACTTTTTTTTGTTTGATAGATGATTAGTTGGTCGGCTTGAAAAAAATTAATTTATTGTTTTTGTAATTAAATTTTAAATAAAAATATTAAAAATAGCGCTCGAAGATCAATTGGAATTTCATTAATTTTTTTCCTGAAAATAGTTCTATTTTTATTTTAAAACATATCAAATTTACAAGGATGCGTTAATTTTTGTTCTTGAGATATTTAATTTTAAAGATTTTTGGTACGACTAAAATTCTAATTTTTCATCATTTATTTCAAACAACTTCCATTAACAAAAAATTTTAAAATCAATTAAATTTTAACTTTTTTTTTTAAATATAGTTCTAACCTTACTTTAAAATATATCAAATTTACAAGGAGGCTTTAATTCGTGTTCTTGAGATATTTAATTTTAAAAATTTTTAGTCCGTCTAAAATTCTAATTGTTCATTATTTTTTCGATCAATTTTTATCATCAAAAAATTTTAACCACCGAAGTTTGAAAAAATGATGAAAAATTCGAATTTTTGTTGGACCAAAAATCTTTAAAATTAAATATCTCAAGAACACGAATTAACGCCTCTTTGTGAATTTGATATATTTTAAAGTAAAGCCGCAATTAGACTATTGCAGAACTCTGCAATAGCCTAATTGCGACTTAAGGATAGAACTATATTTAAAAAAAAAAAGTTGAAATTTAATTGAATTTCAATTTTTTTGTTAATAGAAGTTGTTTGAAAAAATGATGAAAAATTAGAATTTTAGTCGTACTCAAAATCTTAAAAATTAAATATCTGAAGAACAAAAATTAACACCTCCTTGTTAATTTGATTATTTTAAAGTAAGAATAGAACTATTTTCAGGAAAAAATTAATTAAATTCCAATTGATCTTCGACCCTAGCGCTATCTTTAAAAAAGTTTTTTTTATATTTTTATCTAAAAATTAATTACAAAAACAATTAATTAATTGTTTTTCAAACGACCAACTAATTATCTATTAAACAAAAAAAAGTTTGATGAAATCGGTATAGCCGTTCTTGAGCAATTAAATTTCAAATTTACATCGGATTGGCAGAATTTTCGTTTTTCATGCATGTTGGGGTGCCCCCTAAACTGAAACTATGCACTTTAAAAAAATTGTAAAATAAGTCGTATTTTTATTTTGGCCATACTACTTACATGCCAAGTTTCAGAAAAATCAAAAATGGTCAAGTTCAAATCTCAACTTTTTCACCTGCGTGATCCCGTTTTTCATCAATTATGCATGCCCATTCGATCAAGAAACTGAATAATTTTACATTCATATCAGAGTGTCCCTACTTAACATCTTTTAGCAAAAACCATAGCATTACCTACTTAGATTTTAAATTTCACCGTAAAGATAAGGGCGGGCGAAATAGCTAATTATGTATTAAGGGCGTAAAGTAGGACTTTTTTGCTTCAGAGTGAAATCAAAGAAACACTCGAAAGCAAAAAAAAACTTTATGTCCGAATGACGTACAAAGTTTGTTTTACGAGCAAGATTCTATAAGATTTATGCTAAAATAATATATAATACCAAACACAAATTTTTGCATATTGAGTGATCATAATGTAAAAACATAAATTTTTAGAAAAGCTCACAATTGCTCCTATTTTACCCTGGTTTCAACAAGGTTGTTTTTAAAGATAAATGGAAAGATTGGATCCTTTGCATCATTTTGCATTTATGAACAAATTGTGCGCAAATGCGGTGGCCAAAGTTATATGGTTTCAAACTTTCAACTTCACATTGGCCCCCTTTGGAATTTAAACTAAATTTAGATTTTTACTAAATTCTCAAATTATGAAGCTCCTCTAATCTGCTTCAAAACTGAGTGATTAACTATCGGATTAAGGTGTAACTGACATTAAATGATTATTATATGCTTTTGTTAAAACGCAACGTTACCTTTTCGGAATATTCAGAAATTTTGTTTGATTTTTTTCACGTTTGTCATATTTATCATGCAGAGAACCTAATCTATCTATTTACAAAATTCGCTATTTTGAATACCAAAATAAAATAGGATTCGAAAAAATTTTACCTGCTCAATAATCAGATTTTTTCTTCGTTTTTCATAGTTCATAAACATAATTTTTCAGATAAATTCATAATTGTTTACCTAATTTTCATAGAAAATAAGAGATTTTAAAAGAAATTAACAAGTTCATAGTCATAGTTTTATCATAGTTTTTCATTTTTCAAAGACATACTTTAGCAGAGAAATTCATACTTTTTCCTAAAAAATTATATTTGTTTCTATTATTTTCTATGAAAAATTATTATTGTCTATGACTTTTCGTTTCATAGCTTTTCATTGAATTTCTTTGAATTTTTCATAGATTTTTTTCCGCCAGAGGAGGTTTATTTAAAATATAAAGTGTTACATATAGAAGTGATTATGGCGTATGACGTATCATTGACCTATTGTGACTATGGCCTTACATCATGATTTTTTGTTTCAAAATAGAAGTATTTCAAATCGGTTGAACAATGTTTAATTTTCACAAAACACAAAAAACTTGCGGTTGCCTCAACTACACCGGGCTGTACTTGTAGTAGCTTTTTAATCAATTACGGTTCCCGAATTTGCTCTCATGATAACATTAAGGCAACCTTATTTAAATTGGAAATAGAACATGTTTTTTCAGTGTATTAAAACTGGAAAGCATACTGCTTGAACTGACAAACAAAATATAGTTTGTCTGCTCGGTGTAGAGCGTATGTTTTGTTTTTCCTTTTACTTTTGGGGAAAACTTTTTACGGACATCAAAGTTTAAAGTGATTCGTAGCTATATTTGGTATTTCCTGGTGTGGTATGATTGAATATGATCGGAAATTTTTATACGAATCGAAAATACTACGACAATTTTTTTCCGACGTATGATTGAAATGTTTCGTAATATTTTCGATTCTCATATAAACGCACTCATTTAGTACAGAATTTAAAAATGTCAAAACCTTTTAATATTCGGATTTATCATTTATTTTGTGTTGATATTGATAGAACATATAGTTTAAATGGCGAGTTTAGTTTTTTTTTTATGATTATGGATAGCTTTTCCGTTGTAAAATGTTTATTAAACAAATGTAAAAATGATATATAAAAAAACATAACGTATAACTTAATATAATTTACAACAAAACGTCAAATATAAATTTCCGACAAGCAAAATGGATTCGAAAATTTTTCCGACAGAAATGTTCGAAAAATACTTTCTATCATATGCCATTTTAAATTTCCGAATAGTTATAATATTTCCGAGTCGGATTTTTATTCAATCATACCACCACTGAACGAGTTAGTTCATATAATAATATGCGAACTTTTTCGTTTAACCCCTAGTTCGTTCAAATTGTCTTTTGTTCTTTATTATTTGTTATCCGTTTTTTATTATTTTCAATTAAAAACACAAAACTACAAATTTTCAACAATCGGCACTTCATAATTCATAAAAAAGATAAAAAATAAAGTTAAATAATGAAATGCAATTTATGTGTGCACACAGACAAAATAATGTCGGTGATTTTGACTGTCTGTTTGTCGTTTAAATTTTACAAAAATATGTTCAGTAAAATAAGCGTAAAATTGTATAACGCTTTGTGTTGGATGTACATCAATTGTTTATCGCGTTTCCTTTTAAATAGTATTTCTATATTTGTTTTCATACCGCAAGGAACAACAATAAAATAAAATTTTTATATTATATTTATGTTTATTATATAATTCGTGTGTTAATATATTGTTTAGATTTTAACTATTTCACCACAATAGCAAATTTTGTGAAGTGATGCCATTTGTTTGAAAATGTTACATAACCTCATTGAGGATTTCCCGAACAACTTCTAATTTGAAAGTTCTAGTTCTTACATTCAACTTTGTTGAAACTTGATATTTTGATATTTTGTGATGTTGTGAATCATTCGGAAGGAGATTTGGTGTTGAGTTTAAAAAATTGTTAAAAAATTTTTTTGTCAAACACATCACCAATATAAATTTTAATATATTTTAACATTAAATTTGGATTTTCAAGTTATAAAATAAAGCTAAAAATGCTTTCTGTTGTTCCGAATTTCGATTTCAGGACCATAACAACAATTACCTATACCAATAGAAAAGTTGGTTGAAATAAGGAAAACTCAAAATAACTCGCAGTTTTAATTCGAAAAATATGAAGGGGCTGAAATCTCACAGCTCTGAGATATCAAAACTTCGGTCTGGGTTAATGATTTTGATATAGTTTTCGGGAAAAAATTTTTATGAGGACATGGTTTTTAGTTTTGGGCAGCGATTGTATTGTTTTATTATTTAATATTATATTAAAACACTATTTCTCTTAGTTTTGTATTTCTTTATTATTTATTAAACAACATAGTTTCATTACCGTTTACAGACACATTCCACTGAACTCTAATTTCAATATCTTATATATATTTAAGGCCATCGATTATATCGAAAATGTAGAATACTACATCCTCTCTTTAAATTGTAGTTTGTAATTCTAGTAACTACAATTTAATTATTCAACATAATCGTTTAAATATAATGGACGATTTATAATTCGCCCCGAACTTGTTCTTAATAAATTATTATCATTTATATTAGGATTAGATTCATTATTGGACAATTTTAAATTATTTTGGTGGTCTCCAACAGAATTATTAATAATAATAAAATTTGGATTACAATATTGATCTTGTTCTCGATTGACATTAGTATTTTGAATATTATTTAAATTATTTGGTAACAAATATGGAAAATAGACTGATAAGGGTTTTGATTACAATTAAAATTAACTTTAGTTTTATTTAAAAATTTCCTATTTCGTCTAATTAATTTTCCATCCTCATCCGAAACTAAATATGATCGTTCATTGAACTGTTTATTAATTTTTCCAGGTTTCCATATATTTCCTTTTCTTATCATAACATTTTTCCCTTCCTTTAATTTTATTAAAGATCTGGAGTTTCTATCATAATAATATTTTTGTAGCTTCCTATTATTAATAATTTGATTCCTTATTTCAATAGGATTTATAACATTTTGTTTTAATAATGCCAATGAAGTTGAAATTCTTGTTTTTAATATTCTAGCCATTAACAATTGTACCGGTGAGTATCCTAAAGCCGGCAAAGGGGTATTACGGTATTCTAACAACTCCGATTGAAACCCGTCTTTCGCACCTTCTTTGTATTGTTTTTTAATTATTCGTTTAGAAATTGATACGGCCTTTTCTAAAAAAAATCCGTTAGACTGCGGATATCTTGGACTTGAATTTTTCAAATTAAAATTCCTTATAGAGGCAAATATTTTAACTTCATTTGAATTAAATGGAACATTATCTGTAATCAATGTATTTGGTACCCCAAGTCTACAAAATATATTTTTAAGAGCCCAGATAATACTATAAACACTTTTTTCTCAATCTCGATCCAATTTGAAAAAGAGTTTATTATCACCAAAAATATTTCTGAGCCTATTTCAAAAATGTCTGCAGAAATATATTGCCATGGTCTTTCGGCAACTTCATGACTAAGTAATGGCTCTTTTTGATTACTGCACCGATATTTTTGGCATATATCAAATTTTTCTATATAATTTTCAATTTCTTTGCCCATTTGAGGCCAGTAAAATATTTGACGAGCTCTTCGCTTACATTTTTCAATACCCAAATGAGCTTCATGAATTAATTTTATCATATTAAATCGGAGACTTTCCGGCACAATTAACTTGTGGTTCAAAAACAAAAATCCCCCTTCTACAAATATTTCATGTTTAAATTTAAAGAATATTTTTAATTTATTATCTATCCTATTTTTTAATGGCCAACCTTCAATAACATATTTTTTTAATAATTGAAGAACTGGATCATTCGTTATTGCATTAAGAAAATTGCTTTTCTCTTCCATTGGTACAAAGTTGGTTAAGTTGTAAATATTGTAAGACATTTCAAGATCAATTGGAGAAGATTCAGATAAATACGCTCTCGATAAAGTATCTGCTACTAAAAGATTCTTACCAGGAATGTAAACAGCTTTAATGTTGTATTTTAATAACTTGAGTAGCATTCTTTGTAACCTAGCTGACACCTTATTTATATCTTTCTCTTCTATTATGGAAACAAGTGGTTTATGATCCGTATTTCAACCTCACCGCCGTATATTAATTCATTAAATTTCAATGTACTAAAAACTATGGCCAATAGCTCTTTTTCAATTTAGGCATAGCTCTTTTCAGAACTGTTTAAACTCCTAGACGCATTACTGAATTGTCTTGAAAAAGAGCGCAACCTAATCCATCTTTCGATGCATCAGTTTGAATAAACAAATTTTTGTTTGGATCGAAAATTCCTAATATAGGCCGTTTGGAAATAATTGATTTTATTTTATTAAATTCAGTTTCGTGTCGATTATCCCAGTCCCAATCTTTCTTTTCGTTTGTCAATTCTCTTAAATTAGCTGATATTAGTGAAAGATTCGGAAAATACTTACAAAGATATTTTTTTTTTTTTATAGTTCGGGTTAATCACTTAGGTTATACACCTCTAATGCTTTAAGCACGTGTTAACGATAGGAAAGGAGAGTTAAGGATTTGGGATAGGACTGGAGCGATAGTATTGATGTAGTGCGGATTTAAAAGCTTGTGGATTGTATGAAGCGAGGAAAACATTTTTCGGTAATCGATTCTACCAATATACGGAACGTGAAAAAAATGAGTTATTATAGCTAGATGTTCTCACATATGAGACCTCCAAGGTATGCATATGGGAATGTAAAGATTGTCTTGTGGTTCGGGAAAATCTGCGGAGTGGAGGTATTAAGTTGCTAATTTCCTTAGAGCATCTGCCGTAGTAGTACCTGTAAAATAGTGTCAGAGCTCCAACCACTATTCTATGATGCAGCGAATACCCGATGTTATTATTGGATCATCAATCAGCTTCAATGCACGCCTGTGAACTCTGTCGACAAAATCTAAAGAGGATTCTGGTGCCGCAGCCCATAAATGGGAGTCAAATTCGAGGATCGGTCGTATATATGCTTTATAGATCGTAGTTAATTCCAATGGAGTGAAAAAACTTTTACAGCGACGTAGGAAGCCAAGTCGTTGGGATCCCAATTTTGCTACGGAAAGAATATGATCATGCCACTTCAGTTTGTGATTGATATTAGTTCCCAGAAGTTTGAGTGAAGGTGAGTTTAGTAGTGTTTGCATGGAAAACGTTGCATTGCCGCTATACCGTGAGGTTTTATGGGACAAAACGCACGACTTCGTCTTCATGGAATTAAATATCACTAGGTTCCGTTCACCCCAATCCAGGATTAATTCCAGATCTACATCTAAGGATTCAACCATTTTTCTACGATGACAATTAGAACTTACACTAGATGGTTGTTTTTTAAAAGAATAGGAATGGAAGATAGTACTGTCGTCGGCAAAGCTATATATAGGGTTTGTGGTGATAGATAACAAATCGTTGATAAAGATTAGAAAAAGAGTTGGTGACAGAACCGAACCCTGGGGAACACAGGCTTGAATTGGGAACTTAGTCGACAAAACACCATCCAGCATAACCCTGATTGATCTATGGGATAAAAAATTTTTTATCCAACAGATTAAGGTCTTACAGACACCAAATGACATTAATTTGTTATTAAGAGCCCTATGCCAAACTCTGTCAGACGCCTTGGATATATCAAGGGAAATAATATGAGATTCACCAAAGTCATGAATTGCTTTACCCCATTTCTCCGTTAGGACTGACATTATATCACCAGTAGACCGCGTTTTACGAAAGCCATATTGGCGGTCGTGGAGCAGATGGTTGTTTTCAAGATATGCCATTAGTTTATAATTGATAATTTTTTCCATAACTTTAGCAAGAATCGATGTTAGTGCAATGAGACGATAGTTTGTTGGGTCAGACTTGTTGCCCTTTTTAGGAACTGGTTGAACATTGGTCAGTTTCCACATTGATGGATAAAGGCCCGAGCTTAGGGATAAATGAAAGAGACTAAGTAGTGGATAAACCAGGGTATCGGTGCAACGCTTTAGTACAATAGGTGGTATACCGTCCGGACCAGCAGATTTGCTAAGATCAAGATTAAGCAGTGTTGAACGTAAAATTCTTGGACGAAAGTAGATTTTGTTCATTGATGATTGGACAGATGGAATGATCAGCGGATTTATACCGGAATCATCGACTACAGAGTTAGCAGCAAAATTTGCCGCAAGTAGATCTGCCTTGGCTTTAGTTTCGGTTACAGGGTTGCCCTGGTTATCCATTAATGGAGGGATAGAAGATTTGATAAAATTATTGCCAACCTCTCGAATAAAGTTCCAGTATGACCGGCTGCCTTTATTAGCGCGTAAGATTTTACGCTTCGCATTGGAGTTAAAAAGAAATTTAGCTTTTTGAAACATATTATGACAGTTGTTTCTAGCCCTGATATAAAGAGATCTACTGCTGGGTGATTTATCGCTCTGGTATTTGTCAAACGCCAACATTTTGTTAATTTTTGCTATATTACATTCATCAGAAAACCAGGATTTGGACCCAATTCTCTTTTTCACAAAACTGGTTGGAATAAAAATGTTCATTCCCAGTAGAATAATAAACGTGATCAATGCAGTTGCTTGGTCAACATTTTTACCCTGCAGAAATAAACGCCAATCGATTTCGTCATAGAACTTATTAAGCTTCTGCCAGTTACATCTATTGTAGTGCCAAACCTTTCGAGGTGGAGACAGTTTTGGACTTGGTGCTTGAGGACTTATTTCAAAATACGCCGAAACTACACAGTGATCTGATCTGCCAAGAGGAGCATCAACTGAGCAAGTATATTTGGCAGAATGTGTTGTCATGAAAAGATGAAGTAGGTTAGAAGAATGGCTTGCAATATTTGGAATATGGGTGGGCCTATCTACTAACTGAGTAAGCTGATTGGAATCAGCAAGATATTTAGCATATTGACCTTCTAATGATGTTTTGGTTGAGAATCGTAGCCAATCATTGTGGTGGACATTGAAATCACCTGCTAATATAATTTCTGCATTAGGCGCGGTGATCAAAATTTCATCGATTGTGTCTGTAAGAGAATTAAATGCTTCCAAGGTTTGATTATGGTGGTACACCGGACTACGGTATAAATAACACAAGTATATGTCATGCTTATTTACGATGATTTTTAGCCAGATAAAGCATAATTCAGAGATACTGCTTCTTTCATACTGAAGGAGCCTTGTATATTTAACATCATTGCGTATATATACCATTACACCACGGTGTTCAAAAAATGCAAATTCTGGGGAATAATTGTTGCAAACGAATCGGGCATTCTCAATATTTGAAACCTGAGTCTCACCTTGCGCTAGTAAATGTGGTTTCATTTGGTTAAGATGGTATTGGACGCTAAGAAAATTTTTAGAGAGACCTCGGATATTAGTGGAATCGATTACGAAGTTGGAGACAGACGAAGGCATTATGTTTTGATAAATAATACTGGTAAAATTAAAATGTTTATAAGGGAAATAATAAAAACCAACGCCAAAAAGGAATAGACCGAGTAACACAATAAAAACCACAAAGATAAAATTGGCATAGGCCATAAAATATTTTGCGGTTCTGTAAATTCTTGCTATCCCAATGACAACAAAATGAAAACAAAAAAGAGATAGGAGTTTGCTTATATTTGCAGGTTGCTTGTCAATTGGATTTATATTTTGTGAATATATGGGAGATTAAATTGGATTTTAATAAATAAAAAAAAATCCATTGAATTGGATTGAATTGAATTAAAAAAAATGCATTGTTTATGTTGTAAATATGAGAGATTAATTGAACTTGGATACATAAAAAATTGAAGAAAGAGAGAAAAACTTGAAAGACAACTGTACATGTGAGTTAAATGTTATTGTGAAAATTAAATATAATGTAGGAGATGAATCATAGGGAATACCGTTAACAATTACACTTTTACATCGATTATTTAATTAAAGTTAATGTTCGAAATATTTATTGATTTAAATTTTGACTTTATCACAAACACAAATATTTAAGTTAATGAAACAGCACAGCACTATAATAACTATTGAAAACAACAAAAGGTTGTATTCTCGTCTTTAAAGATAATATATATTTAGTACAACATAAACTCGGTTGTACACGTCCTAGAGGTAAATTTAACATTTAACGAGCAAATAAATTAACTTAAAATAAGGACAACCTACCGGTACGGATAGACAAGAGCAACTGATATTTATATTTAGTCATACCCAGAAATCTGAGAACATCGTTTCTATTAGCCGGTCGCGGCATGTCAACTATTGCTTTTATATGTTTTTCGTCCGGCTTAATTCCATTTGCTGAAACAATTTGTCTCATAAAGGCAACTTCGTCTTTTTTATACTGAATTTTTCCCTTATTAAATTTAACGTTGAATTGTTTTGCTCTTTCCATTACTTTTTGAAAGGCAATATCATGCTCCAATTCCGTTTCTCCAGCTATAATCAAATCATCAAAATATATTTCAACATTTTCGATATCACCAAATATTTTAAAGTTTTTCTTTTGAAAAATTTCGTGAGCAGATGATATTCCAAATGGTAAAACATTAAATTTATAGCGACCAAAAGGCGTGATAAAGCTACATAATTTCGAACTTTCATCATCAATCTGGATTTGCTAAAATCTATTTTTCATGTCAAGTACCGAAAAGATCTTCTTTCCTGAAAGCCTTGACACTATCTCATCGGAAGTTGGAATTGTGAAATGTTCTCTCTCAATATATTTATTTAATTGTCTTGGGTCTAAACAAAGGCGTAAGTCGCCATTCGGTTTCTCAACAATTATCAATTGATTTACCCAGTCAGTAGGATAATCTACTTTTGAAATAATTTTTTCCTTTTCAAGGGAATCTAAAGCATTTTTTAATTTGGTTCGGAAGAAATTGGGACTCTTTTCCTATGATATGCCGAAGGAATTGCATTGTCTTTTAACTTAATTTTATAAGTGTATCCTTTTATCAAACCGCAACCCTCAAAGACATCAAACAATTTTAATACAGCTTCTATATTTTCGGGTAAGTTTTTTATTTCATGAATTCTTTTTATTAAATTTAATTCTATACAAGATTTTAAACCTAACAGAGGTTGCAAATTTTCTTTAACAACAACAAAATCAAGCTCCTTTGTAATTTCATTTTTCATGGAGCAATTTAATTTAACAATTCCTATAGGAATAATAACAAAGTTTCCGAATGTTAATAATGTTATTTTAGTTGACCGAACAATTGTGTTACATGTTATTTCAAGTGATCTAAGAATATTCAAAGTAATTACATTTATTTGAGATCCCGTATCAAGTTTAAATTCAATAATTTGCTTACATATTTTTAAATCTTCAAACCAATTGAAATCCAGTTGAATATCATTTTGGCCACATTCCAGTTGTCCAACCACACATGGTTGATCTCCCTGTTGCGATGGGTTTTCAACAATTTCTTGATTTTCGTTAACACTGATTTCTTTGATTTGAACCTTACTTCTGTTTTGATATGGACGTCTTTATGTTCCTCTGCTTCTATTCCCCTCGATTGCATTCTGATTCCATCCACCTCTAGGTACTGAACTTCCGCTAAGTGTATATCTATTTTGAGATGATTTGTTACTTAATGCTCATGTACACATTTGACCAAAATGGCCAATCTGCCCACAGTTTGCACATATTTTATTATATGCGAAACATTTACCAAGTTGATGGAAATTTCCACATTTTGTACATTTTCTGTTGCTCAAATTATGAAACTGATTTGACAAATTCACTACATCAATATTTTGCAGCTTTTTTATAAGTTTTTTACTGATTTCGTGAGTTTTACATATATCTATCATTTTCTGCATCGAAACATCATTTTCTCTTAATAATCCATTTTGTAAATCAACATTATTAACCCCTGCAATTAACCGATCTTTGATCATCCTGTCACTATATTGCGTTTTACACCCATTCTTCGAACAAATAAATTCACAAAACTCAGCTTGCGTTTTCAGTTCAACGAGAAAATCTTTAATATTTTGGTCACTTTTCTGAACTAGTTTATGGAATTTAAATGTTTCTATTGCCAAATTCTTTTTTGGTATATACTGTTTCTCAAACAATTTCACGATTTCATCAAATTTTGCCTCATCTATCTTTTTATTAAATGAATTAAAAATATCTAATCCTTGGTCACCCATTAAATTAAGCATTACAGCTATTTTTATTTTATCCTCATCATTGATATCCAGACGCGAGAAAATAAGTTTTGAATTTCTGTAGCCATTTTGGCCAATTTACAGACGCATTCGAAAAATCCATCATGTTGGGTTTTTCATTTTTGTATCTTGAAATCCGCCATTTATAGCATTATAAGTTTGTCAAAAAAATGTTGTCAAGTGTGTCAAAAGAATGATTTTCATATATTTTTTTAGAAAACTATAAAATTAGTTATTTGTATGAAATGAAATGTATAATGAACATGAAATTATTATTATTGAGAATTTTATTGCATTATAAGTTTGTCAAAACAATATTGTCAAGTGTGTCAAAAAAATGATTGTATTTATTTTTTTAGCCAATTTTTGGGAAAAAAAACTTAGCTGTTTGTTTGCCGTAAATGTAATTTTACATGAAATTGGACATGGAAATTTTTGAATTTTTTATAGTTTTTGAAATACTTTTTGAATTTTGAAAAAAGTTTTGTAACAATTTTTACAATATTTTTAGAATTTTGGAAAAATTTTTAATTTTTGATTTAGTTATAATTTTTGCAATATTTTTAGAATTTTTGAAAAAAGTTTAAATTTTGATTTTAATTAATTTTTACAATATTTTTGGAATTTTGAAAGAAATATGAATTTGTGATTTTGTGATATTTTCTCGAAACGCTAAATGGAGAGGTTTTTGAGTAGTTTGCTGATTGTATAATCTTTTCACTAACGTTAATTTATGGTCTGTTATAATTTTTCGACGACGTATCGATGTTTCGTGTTGGTTTTGTAATAAATATAGATATAGATATAGATATAGATATACAGAGATAAAAAATGCATGTACTTTAACAAAAAGTTATGTTTGATATACATCGCTACCCAAAACTAAAAACCATGATAAAAATTTTTTGCCGAAAACTATATCAAAATCCTTAACCCAGACCGAAGTCTTGATATCTCAGAGCATTGAGATTTCAGCCCCTCCATATTTTTTTATTATTTCTATGAGAAAGAATTTATTGTTTAGTTATTCTTACTTTAAAATAAATATAAAAAACAAAAAAAAACAAAGATTTGCGTCCATCAACACCTTAGAGTTGTGATATATGTGTGTGATCACGTGTAATTTTTACTACACAACACATTTTATTAAAAGAAAAAATAATTAATATTTTTGCAAGAAATTATTTGGAATAAGTAATAATTTTAAATATGCAAATTTGCCTATAATAATTTCAATTACATTCACACATTTTTTAACACTTAACACGAACAAACAATTGTTATAAACATGGTATTGAACAGGTAGGATTTGTTATAAACCGGTATTTGTTTATATACCGGGAATTAACAATTATGAAAAAAATTCAACACATGGCCTCTGGCCCAGGAAAATCTCTAAACTCATAAATTTAGTAATTCATTTAAAAGAAAAGAAAATACAAGAAAAATTATCGACGAACAGTTAAAGAAAACTATAATGTTTAAAAGCAAAAGATAACTAAAACTATGATAAGAAATCAGTGTCTTAAACTGGATTATCCAAAAATCATATAATTTCATCCGAAACAGGGTACTAACAGACTAAACCATTTCCTTGTTTATTGTCTTAGTAAACAACGTGTAACTTAACAGTGTCTTTACTTACACACTGCCATCACGACTCTATACAGCCTCCTTCAATAAATTTTATGTACCAAAGAAAATTAAATCAACCATACCGTTAGGTTTTTAGGGTTCTGTTTTTTATAACGAACCCTATTGGTGAGGGAACAACTTGTTTTTCGCATTATATCGATTATCTCGTAAGCCATGAGTCTTATGGACCTAAAAATTGAGGTGCTTATAAAACTAACCTATCCACAAGATGAAAGATGAAAGATAAAGCTTTTTTCACCCGAACGAGTGGGGGTGTGCCATTTTTTGTCAATGTAGATGTGATTGACATTTACTATTGACGTTTATGATTAAACATTTTTTTTGTTATGGGTCTATGATTTGGCAATATAAAGAGTTTTAAATACAACTTTATGTCATTTTTTTTGAAATTGTTTTCTTTTACATTCACGGAACCCTTGGCGAACGAATTTTATTCGCACTTGACTGACTTTTATTTTGTATTACCTTTCAACAGTCCGTTCCGTTTTTCTGATATCACCATCAAACCACTCAGCAAAAAATAATATTAATAATAAATTTTTTTTTTTGTTTTGTATGTTGATTTTGATTTATTTTTCATATATATTTTTTCTTTGTAATTTTCTCACAAAAAAAACTATCAAACAATAATAGTATCTTTTATTGGTTTTTGTCCCAGACTTGGGCATCAGATTTATGGTCAATTTTCTTGTATGTGAGTTATTTAAAAAACAGTTTTTGTGCAACTATATTTCGCCAAATAGTACAAAAATTACTTATAAAGTTTTCATATTTACTTTGTAGATTTCTAAAATATTTATTTAAACCTGAAGATGCCAACAAAAAATTGGCGAAATATGGTTGTCTAAGGAAACAAAAAATGTTTTTTAAATAACTCACATACAAGAAAATTGACCATAAATCTGATGCCCAAGTCTGGGACAAAAACCAATAAATTATAATATTTAAAACAAAGGTCGATAAGACTTAAAGTCTTAAAAACAAAAATAAAAATAATAGTATCGTTTATAAAACTTTTGGTTATACTTTTTGTGACAAAAAAATTCCACAATTGCTTTGGAAGCCAGAAAATGTATTAATCCTCAAGAGCTCAAAAAAAATAACTAATCAATTTTAGTTTTAAATTTAACATTTAACTTCAAAGTTAGAACTCAAAATTTTACAAATTTAATGAATTTAATGCTTTACAAATTTAATGAATTTCAAACATAATCTTTGAAAGTTAAAACTTAACTTAATTAAAATGGAAATCATTTTCATACAACGACTTTATATTTTGAAAAGGCTTTCTATTCATCTCGGTCATTGTGCTTTCCGTCTCATTTCTAAAAATAAACATTACCCATACCTTGTAGATCCGCAAATTTTTGTTGCTCGTTACACAATTTTAATCATAAGGCAAAAAAATCGTCTTCGTAAATCACTAATAATCGCAAAAGTGGACTGGAAATTTATACAATTAACCGTTGCAGTTTCTAAAGCTTTTGGGAGAATATTCTAGATAGAAATATTGGTTGTTGTATTGTTTTTATGTTGCTGTGGAATGTTTTTCCATTGTCTTGATTTAAAAAAAAAACGTTTTAAATTTTATCACTATAAAACTATTAATTTTATTTTTGTTGTGTTTTTAATTCTTACACTTATAATGACATCATGTGTGCACAATTTCAGAATCTCTATCCTACTTATCTTTATTTTCTCCTAACACCCCAAATTGATAATATAATAAAAATGTATTCATATTTTCACTTAAACTAATAGCTCACCCTAATATGGTAACATAAATGGTTCTAATAAAGTTCAATTTATTTTTAAAACTTCTACAATATTCATATAAGTTTCCCATTTTTCTTGTCTTTTCGTTTTTTATACGTACATATCTTCAAATCACTTTTGACATCACACAAGACACCATATCAAATTACTAATTTGAAAAATTTTTTTTAGATTTTAAATTTATTTACATTTTTCAAAAATGTTAGTTCGAAATTTAAAATTAGTCTGTTGAAAGGATAATTAGTTGTTTTATTGGATTGCTAGCTATGTGAATTTTTAAGAAATTGAAACATACTTATTTGAAAGAGTAGCACCATGTTATTAAATAATACATATAAACTCTCCGCCCTCCGTAAACAAAAGTATATATTGTAATCTTGCTCTTAAGAAAGATACTCTGTATATTCGATGGAACAACTTCTATTCTATATACAATGCAAATATGCTTTCAACAACCTAGTAAAGAAACGAATTATGAACTAATACTGACATTTGACAAGGAATATATTTTGATCAACCACTTTCAAGTTTATTTTTCATAATAATCGTTATAATAAAATGTGATGGGTCGTTTGAAAAAGTTGTTGTTGTGGCATTTTACGTTTTATTTTTATTTTATGTTTGTTCTTATTGTTTTGGGTTACATAGGGATGACTTTTCATGATCCTTACAAAAGTATTATGGAATATAATCCCCGGTGTATTGTTTTGAAAAATAACTTTGAGGTTATACTTCTGTTTTAGCACTTTAAATTTTGAAATGTATGCATGTAAAGCCAAAACGTAGTTAATGAAGTTTTTGATATTATGGAGTAAAAGAAAATGTATTTGATGTTTTAAATATACCATGTTTGGTTTATTTTAAAATTTTTGTGATGGTGATTTTATTGTGGATCACAAAAATCCTCAATTGAACACAGAACTTAACTTATTGGAACTTTGGACCACTATAACGAAGTAAATAATATATAATTAACATGTTTAATAAAGTTCAATTACTGTGAGGTGAGACTTGTTACATTTGCATTGGTCATCACATCACTTCTTCTCCAGCGAAGCACACTATAAAGAACTACAGTTTTTTCAATGAGTTGTGTAGTAGTAACAACAATATATGTCACAACTTGGGATTGCAATCCCGTAGCATCCCTTTGTCCCGGAATTCATGAATTTTAAATCCTGCGGGATTCTGTGACTTAGAATTTGTATGTTTAGATTAAGGAAAAACACAATTTTCAAATAAAATAGTATATTATGCAACGATCATGTAATTACCATTATACATGAGAGTTGCATACGCTATTTTTTCTACACCCGATAAATAATAAAAAACTTTATATTATATTTATACTAGCGGGACCCGGCGTGCTTTGCTACGCCTTTAAATAAAGTTTGTGTGTATACATTTTGTTGACGTAGTAGCAATAATTTCAAAGAGTAGTAATGAGAAATGATTTTCTATTTTGTTTTAAATATGAATGTAAAACGATCAGCACTCTAGTTGATCAGTAAAATATTAAATAATATTATTATATATAAAACAAAGGATATATAAAAAATACGCGATCAAATAAGTTTTCAGGTTTGTAAGGTTTCAGGTGTGTCTCTATATAGAACATTATACAGAACAAAAATCGATTCACAAATTTTCACAGTGCTCATGCGGTTTAATATACGCTTTCTTTACCGGTAGATTACTATAAAAGTTGCAAAAAATTTTGATCGTTATGTCATTTTATGGTCAGCAAGGGCAGTAAGAATAGCGACAATACATTCGATGAAGGTATAGAAACCACAGTGGATGAAACAACAATGAAACATATTTTAATTTTCATGTTCAGATAATTTCTAAACTGAAACTTCATTATCTCATATTTTTATTTAAATTGAATTCTCCATCTGTGATTATACAATTGTAAATTGTATTTGTTCCCGACTCGAAACACACAAAAACTGTTTTAAAGAAGTTTTTCTGAGAGAAAATAAAAAATGCTTTAAAATTGCAAAATTCATGTGAATGGTATACTATATTTCAAGCTAACTCATATGCAAATAGCAGGGATCTAAGTACACGGGGTTGTCACACCCATAGATCAAAAATTTTAAACTTTACAAATCTTCCTGCGGGAGTCAATGAATTCATTAATGAATTGTTACCGTTTGAAAATTACTATTGCATACGTATTGCCAGCTAAGTCCCACCATTTTTAATTAGTTTGTTCATCATGATTGCCATCCGTGTTGGATCAACCATGCTTCTCTGTATAGTTTTTGTGCGGCTCCCATTTCGTAATTTTGAGCTTTAAATCGATTTAATCGATAGTAAAGTCAGTGTTTATGAACTATCTTGTGGTGATTACTATAAAAATATTATACGGGCAGACGCGTAGGGTTTTGAAGAAACGCTTTAAGGCAAATTCTGTATACATTAAAACAAACCAACCAAATAAAACCCCAATAGCAAAACATGTTTGGGAAAATAATATGATTATTTAAATTTTCAATAGATAATATGAGGTTAAAGAAAGAGGTGCACGACAGCAATAAATTGGATGCTTTTGAATCCCATTCATAAGAACATAAACGCAATTAATATCGACAAAGGCAACATAAATTCAAATTTATTTAATTTATTTACTAACCACACACGACAATTGGACAAAGCAAGCGTAGTGAATTTTCAAAACATTGACATTGAAAACAAAGTTTTAAATACAAATACGACACCATCTATTGGCTAACCCAAATTTATGAGGCGTTTATCACACTATCAAATATATTGGTCAATAAAATAAATTTGACATGAAATTGGAGTTTAAAGCATTGAATAAATATATAAGGAAGAATAACTACGTGGGGCTAAACGAATATTTTTTGAAGTATGTAATTTATATATTATATATATATTATATATATATTATATATATTATATATATATATATATATATATATATATATATATATATATATATATATATATATATATATATATATATATATATATATATATATATATATATATATATATATATATATATTATATATCTGTGCGTTCTTCATCCATGACATTTGACATATTTCGTTTTGTATTTTAAAATAAAACGATAGATTTTATCCGAAATTCTACTTTAAGATATTCAAATTAAATAAAATTTATAAAAATTAAAGTTTAAATTAATGAAGTTTCTTTGTTCAAATGTATATGTAATTCCTTACACATACACTGAATCTGATCTAGCCGATAAATTTGGGTTACCGTCTTTGGTTCTATTTATCTTGATAAATAAAACACCAAGCCTTAGATCATAAATTACTTTTTTTTTTTTTTTTTTTTTTATTTGCAAATATTTCGGTCCTTTCTTGGGACCCTCCTCAGTACCTAATGTTACATGGAATATATACACAATTAGACATATGTTTTGAATACAAATTAAAATTAAAATTAAAACTAGAATTTAAAATTTGAAATCAGTTGTTAAAATAAAGATAAATAATATAAATAATAAAAATATAATTTACTTACATATATCTTTGACACGAAAACACAAAACTTACTAAAACTTATTACTAATGATCTATTGGAACTTGAATTTTTTCTATTTATGCAAAATTTAAAGTCATAAATTTACTTATACTTAAAAATAACAAAAAATAAAATATAAAAATATAAAGTAATAAAAAGCAATAAAAGTAGAAAAATTGAAAAATGTAATTTGACCTATATTTCTTCTGTTTTATTGTTATCATTATTGTTGAAAAATTTGAAAAGGTGAATGACCTGATCGAGTTCATGTGTACCTTTTGTTATTATTATTATTTCCTATTGTTCGTTGTTATTTTTTGATATGGCTTAAGAGATTCACATATATCGGGTTTAGCGCTTCCAAGTCTGATCTCAGATTGATGGACGTTCTTCTTTTTAGTTGAATGTTGATTGATTCTAGTGTCAATCTCTTCTTCCAATTTGGTTCTTTCACTAGGATTTTCGCTCCATCATAATTGAATGTATGTCCTTTCTGTATTATATGTTGTACTGCCGCAGTTTTTCCTGGTTTCTTCTCCTTCGTTTTTTCGTCATATTTGTGTTGCATCATTCTTATTGCCAGTTTCTGGCCTGTCTGCCCCACATACTCACTTTCACAATCATTGCAATTAAACGAGTAAACTAATCCATATTGGTCATTCGTATCCAGATTATTTTCAGTTGATCTTGTTATTCTACTTACGTTTGTGTATGTCCTGTAGCCAATCTTTATATTATTATTACTATTATGTAATAATCTGCCTAAACTCTCAGACAAATGTTTGGTGTATAATAACCCTCTGTATGTTTTCGTTTCTGGTTCATTCATTCTATCGTTTACAGTGTTTCTGTTGTTTTCATATTTTTTGATCATGTTCATGATCAAATTCTTTGGATAACCATTCATTGTTAAAATCCTATATATTTCTTTCGTTGTTTCATATTTAAACCTGTCCGATGTAATGCCTAGCATGCGAGATATTGTGCTGTATGCCATACTGGATTTCTGTGCATTCGGGTGTTCGGACATGTAGTTGAGCAGTCTGTTCTTCGAGCTTTGTTTCTGATAGTAACTTGTGTCTATTTTGTTGTTTTCATTTCTATGTAACATCATGTCTAAGTATGGCAATGTGTTGTTTTCTTCCATCTCATATGTGAATTTTATTGACTTGTTTTCACTGTTGAGGAGGTTAAAGAAATTTTCAATCTCTTCTTTTGGCATTATTAATAATGTGTCATCTACATATTTCACCATAAGTGTTGGATCAAAACCAGCTTTCTCTGTAACACTTTCCAAAAGGTCAGTAATTACAAAGTCCGCGAGGATTGCCGACACTGGACCTCCAATAGTTAAACCGTCTTTTTGCCTGTATACTCTATTTTGATACTTAAGATAGTTGCTATCCGATACACATAAAATTATCATATTCATGAACTCAGTCCATGGTATTGTGGTTACTTTCTGAATGTCAGCCCATCGTTTCTTGATTGATTCATATACTGCTGTTAGTGGAATTTTCTCATACATTGAAACAACGTCAAAGGATATCATATTATCATCTGTATCCAATATGATGTCGTCCAGTTTCATTCTTAGTTCATACGAGTTTTTTATGTTGTATTTGCCATATTCAACTGCATTGGTTAGAATGTTGCTCAAGTACTTAGCCATATTGTATGTAGGACTGTTGGTTGAGTTTATTATGATTCTAATTCCTGGCTTGTGCAATTTCGGCGTTGCTCGAGGTCTTGGGGCCTGGGCAGTGAACGTTGTTAGTTGGCGTTTGGTTTTTCTATCTATGTAGCTATTTTCTAAGAGTTTATTCGCTATTGAGTTATTGCGTTTCTGAAGATTGGCTGTTGGATCTTTAGTAAGTTTCCTATACTTGCTGTAGTCATTTAAATACTCAATTAATCTGGCATGGTAGTCCGAATGGTCCATAAGGATCGTGATGTTACCTTTGTCTGCAGCTGTTATGACAATATCTGGATTATTCTTTATGAAGGCTTGTGTGGTTTTATATGCATCATGGAGAACTTTTTGTTGCCTGTTTAACTTCTTATTTTTGTGCATGTAGTTAGATATAACTGTGGCAGCTTTACCTCTGATGGTGTTAAGTTCTTCTTCCCTGTTCATTGTTGTTATGACACTTTCAAGATCGGCAATTATTCTAGTGATCGGTACTTCATTGTTTAGTTGAGGTACCGTGAATTTTGGTCCCAATGCTAAGATCATTTGTACATCTTCTGGTATGTCCTTATTTGTTAGAATCTTCAGCCATTCCTTGTTGTATGTTATAATTGGTGTTTGTGCATTAACTAGTTTTTCATATTTCTTCTCTAACCGGTCAAGTTTGCTCGTGCTTGTAGTTGTTGGGTTTCTAATATGATGGATAAAGTCATTGATCACATGCTGTGGTGCTAGTCTGTACATTTTCATGTGTATTAATCTTGTTTTTTTTTTTAAATGTATAATCAATTTTATGGTTTTAGCTATCTCAAAATTTAATATTTTATTATTTGTCTTTCTGATAAAATTGTTGGTTTTCCATTCCTCTAGACCAGTTTGTACTCCTAGTATGTTTTTGGTTCTGTTCAAGATAAACGTTGGCATTATGCAGTTTTTCCTACACTGGATTAAGAACTTTTTCGTTTCAATCGCCCTATCTATTGAATTGTAGTTATTATGGTATTTCTTGCATGTCCTCTTGCACGTTATGCCATATTCATGTTGGATCTTCTCATATACTTTCGCTAACATATTAGCTTGACTTTATGCTTGTGTCAAAATTAATGAAGTTTCTTTGTTCAAATGTATATGTAATTCCTTACACATACACTGAATCTGATCTAGCCGATAAATTTGGGTTACCGTCTTTGGTTCTATTTACCTTGATAAATAAAACACCAAGCCTTAGATCATAAATTACTTTTTTTTTTTTTTTTTTTTTTATTTGCAAATATTTCGGTCCTTTCTTGGGACCCTCCTCAGTACCTAATGTTACATGGAATATATACACAATTAGACATATGTTTTGAATACAAATTAAAATTAAAATTAAAACTAGAATTTAAAATTTGAAATCAGTTGTTAAAATAAAGATAAATAATATAAATAATAAAAATATAATTTACTTACATATATCTTTGACACGAAAACACAAAACTTACTAAAACTTATTACTAATGATCTATTGGAACTTGAATTTTTTCTATTTATGCAAAATTTAAAGTCATAAATTTACTTATACTTAAAAATAACAAAAAATAAAATATAAAAATATAAAGTAATAAAAAGCAATAAAAGTAGAAAAATTGAAAAATGTAATTTGACCTATATTTCTTCTGTTTTATTGTTATCATTATTGTTGAAAAATTTGAAAAGGTGAATGACCTGATCGAGTTCATGTGTACCTTTTGTTATTATTATTATTTCCTATTGTTCGTTGTTATTTTTTGATATGGCTTAAGAGATTCACATATATCGGGTTTAGCGCTTCCAAGTCTGATCTCAGATTGATGGACGTTCTTCTTTTTAGTTGAATGTTTATTGATTCTAGTGTCAATCTCTTCTTCCAATTTGGTTCTTTCACTAGGATTTTCGCTCCATCATAATTGAATGTATGTCCTTTCTGTATTATATGTTGTACTGCCGCAGTTTTTCCTGGTTTCTTCCCCTTCGTTTTTTCGTCATATTTGTGTTGCATCATTCTTATTGCCAGTTTCTGGCCTGTCTGCCCCACATACTCACCTTCACAATCATTGAAATTAAACGAGTTTGAAGTTTACTATCAATTGAATAAATTGATTTACGCTGCCATCTGAGAGTTGGCATATGAGCCATCCATATTTAACATTTAATTTGTAATTAAAAATAATTTAGGCATTTAATCAAGATAATAACTATCCTATCTCTCAAGCTGAACCATCATACACACATTGTACAAAATTTCATTAAGATTGGTTACGTTGTTGCGGAGTTTATCGCGGACAAACATCGTGACACGTGATTTTTATATATATAAGATAAGATAATGTAACTAACATTTAATAAAATAACTCCTAATAAATAAAAAAACTCCAAAATGGATTTATTAAAAGTAAAATACTATATTTCATTGGGCGGATGAAAAAAGATGCATCATAGAAAAAAACAAAGACGCTTTTCTCTAAAATGAAGTAATTTAAATTGAAAACAAATATGAATGAATAAAACAAAATTATTTTATTTACAAATTAATTGAATCTTTTATAGATATGTATTTCAATACGCAATTGCAGAATATTGCAGAAATTTTTCAAATTTATAAGTAGACAACCGCCATTTAATATCACTAATAAAACCATATTTCACATCAATTTTTGTTTTTTGTTCTTTTCCGATCCTAATTTATAAATTGATTTAGAAAAGTGAAAAGAAAGAAAACCACATTATTTTTATTCAAAATTTATAAGAACCAATACATTAATTTTTTTTACAGGTTTCGATACTTTCTAACACTTCTATGATTAATAAAGAAAGGTTTTGACTTAGCATAATACGCTTTTCGTTTATTATCAAATAAAACAAAACTTTCTTTACTAAAACATATTTGATAGTCTAATAATGGCCCTAAACCGGGCATTCACATACAACGGAAACAGAAACAGAAACCGAATTTCATACAAATTTGACAGCAACTGCAACAGAAACCGAATTTAGAAACAGAAACAGAAACGGAAAATTCGTCTGTTTTGTCTGAAACGGAAACAATTAAAATTGAATTGTTTCAGTACCGAAACTGTCACATGACCAGAAACTGTCACATAATATTAATTATTATGTTGAATTGTGATAACAAAAGCTTTGAATTTTGAATTTAATAAATAGGTTTAATAAATACAAATTATTTGTTTTTGTTATCCTTCAATTTTATTATTCATAATGGATAACAAATTCACAAACTCAAACAAAATTCGATATCCGTTTCTGATATTATTCACCACCGTCAGCCAAATTAGAAACAGAAACAGAAACTGAAAATTTTCAGTTTCAGTTTCTGTTTCTGTTGTATGTGAATGCACGGCTTTATACAGATGTTGAAGTTTACTATGAATTGAATAAATTGATTTACGCTGCCATCTGAAAGAAGGCTTATGAACCATCCGTATTGAACATTTAATTCGCAATTAAAAAATATTTAGGAATTTAATCAAAATAAAAACTATCCTATCTCTCAAGTTGGACCATTATACACAGACTGAACACAATTTTATTAAGATTGGTTACGTTGTTGCGGAGTTTATCGCGGACAAACATCGTGACACGTGATTTTTATATATATAAGATAAGATGGTCAATATTGTCAGGAATTGTCAGTAATAGTACATAAAGAAACTTAAATTATTTAATTGTAGTAAAATGAGAAATTTCATAGATAATTTTTAAAACTATTCAACTTGTGTTTTGAATGAAATCCCATATAAATTTTATTGAATTTATTCTCTTTTCCCCCTTTTGCAGCGCCAAAAGAAATTTAAATTATTTAATTGTAGCGAAATGAGAAATTTCAAAGATAATTTTTAAAATTATTCAAGTTGTGTTTTGTATGAAATCCCATATAAATTTTATTGAATTTCGTTTCTTTCCCCCTTTTGCAGTGCCATTGCAGCAAATACCGGAACAAAATAATCGCTCAATAACATATGATAGTCTATATGGGCCCTACATGGATGATTGAAAAGTCGATAAAGCAGGTTTGACAGTAAATTAATTAATTTACGCCGCCATCTGAAAGTTTGCTTATGAACTGTCCATATTTAACATTTAATTCGTAATTAAAAAATATTTAGGCGTTTCATCAAAATAAAAACTATCCTATCTCTCAAGTTGGACCAGTATACACACACTGAACACAATTTTATTAAGATTGGTTAGGTTGTTGCGGAGTTTATCGCGGACAAACATCGTGACACGTGATTTTTATATATATAAGATTTGTATTGAACACAATAACAGTAATTACTCGTATTTCTATAAAAAAATTCTACAAAATTGTAATTAATGGATAGTTGATATAGTTGTTCGTACACTTTCTTAGATTTTTGGGGCAAAATATTTTGTACTGCATTTTCTGCTTTCTCCGATATATGTCAGTCGATGGTAATTCTTCTATATCGCTGATATCAGACATTTTGATAATATAATTATCGAAGTTAAGCTATAATCTACGAAAATTTAATACCTACTGATTTTGACAAATTAAAACAATTAGATAGAAATCTAGGACAAATGTCAAATGCACAGCATGCTTGATTGAAAAATTATGGGTTGATTGATTAAAAATCTGTATCCCCATGAATAATCTGTATCATAATGGATATTATTATGAAACGGATTATGGGCATATAAGTGTATTATTATAGTACGGGTGTAGAAAAAACATATTATTCATTTTTTTAGTGTCAAAAAGTATAAATATACTAAAAAATTAACTTACTAATTCAACTTCTTATATTTTATACAAAAAAATAAAAAGTGAAGAGCCAATATAAAACATTATTCATATTACATAAAAAACAATTCCTTACATTTTCGAATGATTTAAGAAATAGGATTTTAGAAAACATAAATTGTCAATTATCGTCAAACTTGTTTCTTAACTTGGAAATAATACTTTCGGAGACTGCAAAAGTCCGTGCCGATCCCACACTTCTTGGTTAAATAGTCAATAAATCATTAAACATGCGCTGCGAATTGGGACCCCAAAGACTGCTTTGCTTAAATATGTTCGAAACTGTTGTCACTAAAATGCTTTCATCTTCGTTGAAATAGTATTTTACCGATTCGGTGCTCTCGATGTAATTTGTTTTGTTCATCCTCTCCACACATAATATTTGGTTTAATGGTTTTTTCTGTTGCATTTCTTTTGTAACACTTTTCGTTGATTTTTTATATATAATGCTGTCGATTCGGGTGAAGTCTTACAACGAAAAAAAACAAAATTTATTTGTTTAATGTTATCAAAATTTGTACTGCAAAATAATCCAAGTGAATTGTATAACGATCACAACAATTTCAACTATCAGATTATTATCATTTCACAATCGCCGATACATTTGGCGCAACGATTAAATTATATCTTTATTTTCATTCTATAATTGCCTGTACATGTGGCGCAATTGAGTTATATTATTATTATTATTCAACAATCGCCTACACATATGGCGCAACGATTATGTTAAATTATTATTATTATTCAACAATTGCCTGTTCATGTAGCGTAACTATTGAGTTATATTATTATCTCATTGTACAACAATCACCTGTACCTTTGGCGCAATGATTGGTGTATATTATTGTTTTATTATCATTATTGAACAATAGCCTGCAGCTCTGGCTTAACGACCGCTTTACTGCATTATTGTTATTTTTATTCAAAATTCACCTGTTAGGGTGCAACGTTTCGGATGCCACGAATTTTTCTTATACATTTCATAAAATTAGATTCTAGGCAGTATGGTTGGTGAGGTATGGAAGTTTGGATCAATTACAAATGATGGGGTGAGTGAAACATTGTTTTTAATGTAATAAATATATTTGATGTGGTGTGGGTAATGATTGTGCTTCCTCCCACTTTTGGGGTCGTCAGAGTCCATGTTCTTTGTTCATTTCAGTCCGTTTTATTATGAAATGTTTGCGAGCAATTCAGCATTTGTGATTGGCTGAGGAGACATATTCGAACCCATAGACCGAAACTACTTGGAATTGCTGAATTCTGACCAAAAAGGTCTTGTATAGTTAGAAAACGTGAATTAATAATACTAAATCGAACAGAACTAAATCCTCAGTTGCATTTTTGTTGTAATCTGTGCTCGTTGATGCAGCAGTGCAAGAAGTTCGACCATTCGTTTCAGATTCCATGCCAATTTCTCCATGTAACGTTAAATAACCGTTAATAAAAACTATTATGCAGTTTCGACTTAGAACGGTAAATATGTTTAATGTATCATCAACAAAAGCAACGTATTTTTCCATCAAATATTTAAATACTTCATATGCTTCGGCTCTCCTCCCCTTTATGTGATCTATTGAAGCATCCATCAATTCTCGCTTATTCAATACAAAATGAAGAGCTACATAGGCAGAGCTAGATAAGGTTGAGAAAGATGGAGGATACCACCGTTGATTGAATAAAGATTATCAGCCAGCATCCCTAAGATAACATTAAAATATTTTAGTCAAATTTTAGGAAACTTTATATGAATCATGCATTTTCATCTGTTACGATGCCTTTTACCCCGTAAAAACTCATTTGTCTAAATAACTTTCTTAAACATGAATCAACGCGTTCAATACAACTTATCGTTTTTCTATTCATATCTTTCTCTACGTTGACAACAATTTATTATAATTAAAATGCAATATTTAAAAATATACTTTTTACTGTTTATTTTTAATTTTATTTTATTAATAATAATATAAACTTCCTTATAGTAACAATTTGGATTTTATTTTTTATTTTATAGAATATCGATTTCGACTTACGTCATCCTCAGTTCTTAAATTATTATTCTTATTAGAATTAATTATTATTATTAGTAATTATTATTATTAGAATAATAATTTAAGAACTGAGGATGACGTAAG